>UELV01175030.1:0-21411 GCA_900490015.1 Megastigmus stigmatizans | reverse complement strand
TATATATATATATATATATATATATAAATATGGGTGTGTATATGTATTTAGTTGGTAAGGAGAGAAGCGGACGCGTCGCGTTCGATATTAATAATCCCTCGACTGGCAAGGCCATCGCCCAATCCGTTTAATCGAGACTCTTCCAAGATTGGGTTAGGCTCTGCTGCGTTGGCAACAGGTCGAAAGGTCCCCGTCGTCGCCGCGGGTCAACGGGCGCTTGTCTCTCTCGCTTTGCAAAACCAGATTTGACTTCGCACTCTGGCTCCTTACCCCCTCGTGCCAAGATGCTGCTCACAAAGGAGCTCGCACTGGACGTGGATAGGTATCAGATGGTCGTTAATAGATTGATTCATAACTATGGGCCCTTTTCCTGCTTTATCAGTCTTTACCTTGTGCTGCTATTTCGGAAATAAGCTTTGTTATATGATTTCCAGCAAAGGGTCTCAGGACTAGTGTACGTATACCAGGACCGAACTGATCAAATCTGTTTTATATGGGAAAATAGGTAGCGAGACTTATGGATAAATAATCTAAATCTCAAAATTCGAACTATATTGGTTGCAAAGTAAGTGAAGATTAATTCAAGAATAGCAAATCTGACTTCATTTTAGCATACTCATATCTATAAATTGTAACTACATTTTACATAATTTATAGATTTATAGAATTTCAATATTAAATCCGGATCAGAATGTCAATAATAAGAGTATAAATTAAGTTAATGCTACTAAAAAAAATGAAATTCCAATGATACAAATTTTATGCATGCTTTTCATTTTCTAATTATAGAAAGTATGTTCTTATTTTGTATTTATTTTTGCAATTGTGTACAAAATAGAAAACGTTCTTCGGAATATGAAAAAAATAAAAAGAAAATTTTATCTAACGCAAAAGAGTGAAATTTACACAATTTAAAATTTTTTTAAATAAGTATAGTCAATAAAATTAAATCACAGTTTAACTGATGTACTTGTCCTGATTCACACAATGAAAATTACAGATAAGGCAATTAAACAACCAAATTTTTTGTAATTTTTCTGGTTTGAATAAGTATCCGTACCACCTTGGAGTTATAAATGCTCGATTCGAAGCAAATTGACCGAATTAAAAGGAAAAGGAAAGAGTAAAAGGAGGGCGAGAGCAAGGCTGCAAGTTAAATATTTGTATTTCTTTTGAAACGCACTGTAACACTTTTTATTTCCTTCTCTCCCTCTTGCTCACTCCTTGGCTTTCGTGCCCGCTTTTTTACACTCGCCACTCGAGACGAGCTTTCAAGATCGTCGATTTACGTTTAAAGCAACTTCACAGCCAAAGTGAAAGAATGGGGGAGAGGGAGAGAGAGGAAAAGAGAGAGAGAGAGAGAGAGAGAGAGAGAGATGCGAAACAAGTTGATTTAGACGGGGAAGAAGAAGAGGGTTCGAGTGCTGCATGCAATTAAACTTTCATTCTCTTCCTCTCTCGGTCTTAATTTACCCGAAGCAGAAGCGGTAGCAGCAGCAGCAGCAGCAGCAGCAGCAGCAGCAGCAGCTCGAGTATCAAAGTATTTTCAGAAAGCTCGATAGTCCCTGTCCAGGGGCTATAGCAAACACAACAAGAGAGAGAGAAAGAGAGAGCGAGTTGCAGAGTAAAATAGAAAGAAGGACACTTAAAGCTCCTTTCGCCCGTTTCCTACGAAACAGTGTCTTTTTCCTTCGCTTTGCTTTACGAAATGCAGCTGCGTTTCTTCGGCGAAGAGGCTTGGGCACCGATGGAAAACGGAAAGAAACGAAGTATAATGGAGAGCGAGAGCGAGAAGCCTTTATAATCGAGGCGATCTCCCAAGGATAACGATGTAATTTGAGGAACGCGGAAGACGCGCTGCTGCTGGTGTTAATTGCTCTTCGATGCGCCCGATTGACGATGACGACTGCGACGTCTTCTTCCCTTCCGCTCCGTTTGACGTGCTCGCGCTGAATTATTATAACTCGACGACAAATCGCCGATATTCGATGAATCGAAATATTTTTATCCAGCTGACAAAAGAAGTGCTAGCGCTCTCGGGTGTTTGCGAAGAAAAGCATTTCGAAATTGAAACGGATTGAATGGAGGAATGACTTGACGCTTTTATAGCCGATGGAAACTTCAGCGTATAATCTAGGATGAAGGTATGAAAATAATGCGATGCTTCAATAAATATAATAGTTATATAATAGCTTAATATAATAGCTGATAAGTTAATCACTCGTGTAAGAAAAATGCAGATTAGTTTTTCACTAATAATAGACAGTATCTTCTAAAAACTTGAAAAATCATTTAATAATTTAAAGGAAATGTATTTTGCTGTAATCGGCCTCCAAAGCGCAATTAATACATAGCATTTTTGACATTGGAATCGGCTGCGGGCACGTTAATTAGCATTCGAGCTTACGCAAGTAAATCACTCGTACAAAATGCTCATTCTATACTGCTATAGCCTATCCCTGTCTATGTCGACCCACCGACCTATTTTAATAATTATTCCATCGATAACAATACCCTCATTACACTCCATACTTATTAGTCCAGATATTAAACCGCCATTCGGCCATTCAGCATCGACAGAGAGCCATATTTGCTTTTATTAATCGTTTTCTCCTACCCCGAGATTGTTAATAATTCGACCCGGCTAATTATCGATTTCAAGGCTTTGAAGAAGTACACCCATTGTACGTACGACACTGTGTGAGCGATAAAATCGTCGTACAGTTCCGCAAACAAATTGAAATCACCTAGGAACGATATACGTTTTTTCTCATGCTCTCTCCCTCTCCTCGATTCGAGATTTGCGTGACTCTTTCAATTTCGGTGTGTATACACGCCTGGTTCTTGCTGCTTTTCACCTCTTTATTTTATTCCGCAAATGCACAAATTAAGCGTGATGACCTAGTAAGCTTTGTGTGTGTTCGTGTGGACGCGTAACTGAGTTGCGGCGGCGGTGGCATCGATTGGCTAATGTACTTTTCGTGCTCGCCAGATTACAATGCCGCCGACTAGTTCCAAATGTAAGCTCACTCTGTTTCTCTCTTTGTGAGCCGGCTTATCTTATTCCCAATGTGGATGAGTTCTTTTGATAAAAGTCGCCGATAAGATATGGACGGCGGACGAATGTGTGGGAATTCGGTTGATGCATCAGCTGCTAGACTTTGCGCGGCTGCCTTTTGTGCTTTGATGAATTATGAGTGTGGCCGCGACTGTAGCGAAACAGTTGTTGATTCATTCGCTGCTGATACCGACTATTGAGCCTTTTTGCCAATTATGATTGTTATCAGTCAACGAAGAATTCACAAGTTCCAACAATGCTTCAATTACGCATAAATACTTGTTAGAATATAACTTTTGTATAAATGTAAAATATAACTCGAGACATTTGAGAAATTTATGAATACTGAATCTTAATTCAAGGAAATTGTAGAGTACTTTTAACTTAGTTTCCATTTTTATACGGTGGTACAGTGAATTTGAATGTATCTTCAAATTTGAAATCCGTATCGAAATGAGCAAAGAACCGTTAATCCAGTGCCCAATTCTTCGCTCATACAATTGAATACCAGTTGGCGAAATTCTAAAAATTTCAATCAGACAAGTAATGCAGCAGCAGCAGTAGCGAATCCAGTAAGCGTTTAATTAAGATCTAAACTCACGAGGAGGTAGGAGGTATGGAGCATTCAACTCTCGAGCTGCGTCTCTTTCAAATCGGTGAACTACTTAATCGGTCGTTCGCGTCTGGCCTTGCACTATAGCAAGTATGTACACACAGGGATAGGGAAACAAGTATCGCGCGTTTCCTCTCAGTCCCTCTTGTATACCTTTTTTTTTCCTTTTCTCCCTTGCAATTTCTCTTGGCTGCTAGAGCAAAGTGAGCAGCTTCGTCGGAATTGCTGCTCCTCGTCTGTGTGTAGGTATATAGTATAGGACTATCACACGTGTGCCGTTGCCGCCGCCGCCGCCGCTTCTCCACTTTATATCTATGGCTATGGAAACCTATGCAAACTCGTTCGAAACTATGTAAAGCAATGCTAATCCACCGATAAAACCACCGGCGAGCGCATATAGCGGAGGGCAAAAGATAAGTGGAAAGAGAACAAAAAGGATAGCAGGAGAGAGAGAGAAAGAAAGAGGATAAAGTAGAACACCGAAGGGAGGCACAGCGAGTGTAGCGCTGCTCGCCGGGATCCGATAAATTACGGGGAAAAAATTTTTTTGCCTACAGGATATGTAATGAAAATTCAAGAGGAGGAGATTCTGTGTGTGTGTGTGTGTGTAACGTTGCGCCCAGTTCGTCTAGGTGTATGCAGAATGTTCATTTCAGCGCCCGCGTGTCGCGTATTGGATTACAAGCTATTTGCATATGATGGAGTGAAATTCCACTCCAATATAGCCGCTAACCTATTCCGTGCACTTTGAAGGAGCCCGAAATACATGTAAGTCAGCGAAATGTACGCTCTATCTTTTATCAACCGATAGAATTTCCCGGCACTGTTTTGGAAAATTTTGCCGTTTTCGATCTTTTTGTTTTTGTTTGTTCAATGAATTGTCGTTCGTTAAAATGTTTCGCATCCCCGTGCTCTTTGTTGATAGACATAATGGATTATTCTAACGGAAGATTTTTATTATAAATTATCGAACAATGAACAATCGAATTTTTCCCATTTGCAAAGGGTATCACACGAAATTAAACTATTCGAGCGAGCAACGCGCGAGAGCAGTTTCGAAGACCCAGGGATCGAAGTCTATTAAAAAGCTGAATAAAAAAAAAACGCGCGTACGTGTCTATCTTCCGCATCGTGGCATTATAATTCCGCTACGCTCCCGCCGTTCACGAATGCACATATACATTTTCCCGGGCTCTGGCACACACGAGAGCACACCTACGTGTAGAAGCATCGACGCTAGGCAAAGCAAAGAGGAAATCGCGCGTCCGTGTCTGTCTTTCTCTCTCTCTCTCTCTCTCTGTAGGAAAACATCTCCTTCACACTCCTCGTCGTCGTCGTCGTCGTCGTCGTCACCTCTCTCTAGGTGGCTCTATAGACAAACTCAAGAGCGGTCGAACAAAAGCGTCGCGCTCACTTTTCTCTTTCAGTTTGGCTTTCAGACGGGAAATGTCGGCAGCAGTGGGTTTTGCTCTCTCTCTCTCTCTCCCTCGGTGCTTAGATCTTTCAGGGGTTGGGAGGGGGACGGGAGGGGGAAGGGAGGGGAAAAGTCGTAGTAGCGACGATGGGTGCCTCGTAATTTCCTGTGATTTGTCGCGAGATCCGTCTGCCTCCGTCTGGTACTGGTGCTGCTGCTACTGGCATCTCGGGTGTGAGAGAAAGAGACCTTCACTTCCAACGAGTGCTTTTTCGATCTCCAAAGTAAATAGATAACCGGCGAGGAAAGTCGTGGCTGCTTCTGCCGCTGCTCACACTCTTGCCTTTTCATTATCGACAGGACGTTTTCATTCCGGTGCAAGCGCACGTGTGCGTGTGTGCGTGTGTGTGTGTATGTGTGGAGGTACTCGAGTGAACGCGCCTGAGATATGCCGGAGAGAAAAAGAGTGCGTGCTCGTGTGCCTTGGATTCGAAAGGCAGAGTGCGGAGTTTGATAATGGCTCGGTGATAACGCAAAAAAGTTAGCGGTGGAAAAAATACTTTGCGGTGCCTGGGTAAAAATGTTTGCTGCGGGAAGGAGAAGTTTTGACGTTACTTTGGGCTGCTTTTATAGATAAGGAATGCGGAGGTATCATTTGAATGTTATCAAACATTTTTTCAAGTATTATAACGCCGGTAATTTGTGTTGCGATTTCTTGAACTTTCAGGATTGACTATTACAACAACCATCAATAGCGGTCACGACTTTAAAGGCTTTCACCGAACAATTCGTTAATTGTTCCCAGAGATAGACCGAAGGAGGAAAGAAGAAAGTAATAGTTCAGTTCTCGAGGAATGGAGCAGGCAGAGCTCAGCGAATGGCAGTGGGTTAAGGGTAGCATTTAAAAAAAAGTTCACCTCTTAGCGCGCAGTTCTTTCGCGTGCGTAAACATTAGAGAACTGGCGGAAGCTCTCGCACCCTTGGAAAAGTGGCATCGTTACCCTGTACCACTACTGTGGCTGATATTCTTCTTTCTACTGCCAAGAATTGCCTCGTTTCACTCATACGTTCGCCTTCTTTTCAGTTTTATACTTTAGATATTTTTTAAGGAATTGTACATTTTGTCTAAGAGCGTTAATTTATGCTTTATAAAGTTTTATCATTGAGAATGAGAAAAGATAAATAAACATTGTTTGATGTGGAAAAGTATAAAAACTTGGTTATGTATTTTTGAACCAAGGAAGCTGACTCATGGTCGATCGTTGATATCATGAAAATGGAGTTGTAGCGAAGCGATAAATAATTTTTAAAAAACTGTTTCTGTGTTAAAATTTTAAAAACTAAATCTGTAGTGAAGTCATCTGAAACAGTTCATCGGTATCCAAAATTAAAATAACTTCAAATTTATATTCATTACATTATACGCGAATAATTGAATTCGTATTTGTGTTTCCAACATTAAACTAAGTCAGAAAAGATTATCATTCGCGTAAGTAATAAATTAGACAATATTAAATGCATGAAACTAGGAAAAACATAATTTAGCCAATTAGAGGCACTAGTCATATTCCACTTTAACATCTAAACATAGCCTAACGATAATAATTACTATATATAACGCATAACTTTATACGAGTCGCGGATTTAATTAAATCTCGCGAGAGATTACGTCAGTCGAGTGTATAAGACACTCGGTCGGCTATAAACAAGCCCGAGAGTCAGCGCGCCGTGGAACTCGTCGACATCCACCTTTAGTATTTAATACTCATAGAGCGGGCGCGTAAAATCGAATGCCACTTTAAACTATCCCTGGAGAGAGAGAGAGAGAATGAGAGAGAGAGAGGAAGTAGCGGCAGCAGCTCTCCCGTTTATAGAAAACAACTTAAACTGCGCTCGCGGAGAGTTTATTGCAGTGCGACACGATTGCCGAAGGAAGGAAGAAAAAAAAAGAGGCGCGCGCTAGCAGTGGTTAGTTTTTACGAGTCGGGTTACTTGAAAAAGCTATTTTCGGCCCTTACCGAACTTGCGACGGGAAGCACTTTAACTCGCGTATGATGAAGTGGCCATTACCGTTGCGGAGGAGGATCGTAAAAGCTGCGCTTGGCTGGTAATAACAGACCGCCATAGGCTTAAGACGAAAACAAGCTACGGATCGCCTCTACCCGTTAAAACTCTATACGGGGGTGGAAATTCGAGTCAAGTCCAATCTGCGATATATAGACGTTTGGTCAGGGCTGCGTAAGCACCTTACATGCGTGGCAAAATTATTCCTCCGTCACCTGCACCGATCTGCACAAACTCCTTTTATATACATATATATGTGTGTGTGTGGAGAGGCTAAGCCATTCGGGGGCTTAACGCACGGTTAAAACGTGTTTCGCCGAGAGTGAGCGCGCGCGCGTGTCTCTCCACCCCTCCTCTCATCGTTAACTCTCTTCGGGGGATTATGGTCATAGACTTTAGAACTTGGCACTTGTATAAACAGGCCTGTGCCGACGTTGATGTCTGCGGCGCTCCATATGTATACCTATATAGTTGCATGCTGTGGAGAGCTAACGATAAAAGCTTCCTATCAGCCGATATACCCGCACCTGTAAGCTTCGCAACTTCGACGCGCGCCGGATGTATACGCGTTAGCTACTTGACTCTATAGAAGCTCGGGGGGATCGACTTTAACAGATTTAACGCACCGATGATGACCAAATGTAACTGCCCACTATATGCTTGCGTTATAATTATTGCAATTGTAACTAAATGAAAGCGATGTGTTTTCCTCGAGTAAAATAAGCTCAATTTTGTCTTTCTTCGAGTGAGCTTTTATTCTTTCGACTGCTACTCTTCCATGGATTTGAAGGTAAAATTTGAGTATTCCTTTAAAAGGATTGCCCGGTGATTTATTAAACAAAATATTTATTAACGAATGACGAACACATAAGCTTCAAGAGCCACCCGGTATTCCGGCCTTTGCCTCCTTCCTGACATTATTTATGTATATACTGTAATAGAGGTGTACAACCGAGGAGAGTAGCATGAGCTCAGAGTCTCGAGCGGGACTTTTGTCATTGTGCTCGCGACATCAAAGTGTGCCGGCGGAATCAAAGAGAAGACTAGAAACGAGAAGAAGGAAGAACAGGAAGACGCGAAGGCGGTCGGTGACGGGAGTTTGCGGATCGACGGGGAGACGAGGCGGACGCTCGTTAGTCGGATTGCCGCTCCTGTATATACACGTACACACACACGCATGCACGTGTATAGGTGTGTACATATAGTTGTGAAAAGGGTTTGCTTGTTTCGGCCAACTGAACTGATATACATCTGGCGGTCCATCGTCTTTCGAGTTTCCCTGCACTGACTATATACCGCCGGCTGAGTTCGCGACGCGACGAGAGTTTATCTTGATGAATAAGCCCCGGCGCACGAATTAATTACTTAATTAATCAAGATTAATTTGGTCAGCTCGAGAGGCATTTATTCCTGTGAAGAGACAGTCCTTTCTTCTCTCTAATACTCTTGTTTATGTTTTGTTAAAGAGAAAGAGTAATATTATCCAGAATTTGACGAATAATTTGATCTTGTATTTTTTCAAATCAAACTTTTATATTTCCATCAGAATGATTTTTTGTGTACGATTTAGAATGGGAGTTCAGAAACTTAATATTTGCATTCTTTTAAAGTGACGATCTCGGCTCTCTCACCCATATCAATCGTCACGTCGAAGAGTATAGATATACATATGATAGCGTTGACAAGTATTTGCGGATCATAATTATAAAATCCATAATATAGGCTCACTAATTGTCGCTCGTCGAGGGAAAGATATATAGAGAGAGAGAGAGAGAGAGAGAGAGAGAGAGAGAGAGAGAGAGAGAGAGAGAGAGAGAGTCTTGCGTCACTTTCCCCAGAATTCGCGTGGGTTCATGCATATTCGCTCTCTTTCTCTCTCCCTTGCCGTCCTTCGATTGGTCGTATTTATGCGTGCCTCGTTCCACGTGTGCAAGCCTCCCCGAAATTTTAATTAACAAATTCCTGCTCGCGAAAAGCGCCAGCGGCCAGCGAATATAAAGTTAGAGCGCTCCGCGCGCGAGTCACCCTCTCTCTTTCTCTCCCCATCCCCCTTCGAAAGCCATTAGCGAGAGCAAAATACTCCCTACGGTACATGACGAGAGCGGCAGGGTATAAAAAGCGCCTCTCGCTGACGTATAAGCTTCGGCCATCGGGAGAGAGAGAGAGGGAGATAGAAAGAGAGGGGTACAGTATACCTCAATCTACCCTCCCGTTGCCGCCGCCACCGTCATCGGAAAATTAACATACGAGTAATTATCGAACTGGGACAGGCCATGTTGTTCTCCGATGATTTATGCGCTGGCCTGCACACTATGACGCACCACTACTACACTCTACTACTACCTTGTTTTACGCTTTTCTTATCATTTTTCCTTAATTGACTTTCGAGGCTTGGGAAATTGTTATTCTTCGCGATTAAAGTGTGGGGAGGGAGGGGCGAGAGGAAGGGAGAGGAATGCGGATGAAGGACGTCTGTGTGCGAAGGCTTGATTGGTTATGCATTATCGATCGGCACGCTCGGTGTAATTTATTTATGGGAGCGAGCCTTTAATTACCCTATCCTAACGGAAGTGGGTCTAATTTGAGGTTTCCATCGAATGATTTTCAATCTGGTAATTAAACATTTGTTTTAAATTACTCTTCAAAATGAGTTATTCTTAAATGGATCATGGCACTCTCCTTTAATATCGGTCAAATCATGATTTATTTTTCGTGAAAATCAATTTGTACTTTATTGTGATTTAACTTTTAATATCGGCTTGGATTATTTATAAAAGAAAATCAGACATATCGATGGAGCTTCCATGTTTCCGCTCTCCCAAGAATGAAAAATAAATTCATCGAGCATCCTTATAAAATTCAACCGATACAAGTACGATGCAGATAGTTATTTTCAGCTGCACAATGATATCATGGCATTTCAATTTCTTCAATTCAACTTTCCTACAATCGATAGTATTTCCTGGACTGCTTTCTGGCCGATTCGATTGCAGCAGCTATTTTTCCATCCTTCGTCATATTTGCACCAATGCTTCGCTCTATTATACGTTCATCGCAACATCTCATTCCATTACAGCAACACAATTTCCCGATTCCTAAATTACAACCGAGTTCTCCGAAGAACGTTCAAGTCTCCCAAAAAAGAATCTTCCAAACAAGAGGAAAATATCAGAGACACGGGCTGTTCGCTAAACTCTCGCCTGTATACGAAGACGCATAAGGTGAAACTCTCGGTCAAAAGCTGAAAGCTGCGGCGGTACAGCGTCCACCACAATCCAACTGACGTCCACTGGAAGAATAACCCTACCATTCGGCCCGAGCTCACAATGTCCACGTCTGCAAAGTATTATATAGCAAAGGGGGGGTATTCGTTGGAGTCGAGGTAACGTGAGCCGACCCACACTACATTCTACACACACACACGGTATAGAGACCGTAGATCGCGAATTTCTGGCTGTTTGCCAGGCTCCCCCGCACATTGTACAGCCACCGCTGCTGGACATTCGGCTACAAGCGAACTTTGTCGCAGGCGTTTACATTACATGAGCAATGATGTAGACTGCGCACCGTTTGGCCCCTGCCGCGTTCATATAACGCCGGTCGACGAGGGTTTCCCGAAATAGTCTTGAGGCAAAGTTCATTACAATGCGCGTCTTGTCCATTAGCGCCGGTCTCTCGCACACGTACGGTACACACCGTAAAAAAGTACTGACGACCAACCGATCGATTCCGCCACGCACGACGAAATCTGACGCGCGCGAGTCTCTTGTGTTACCGAGATAAAGCATACCTAGCGAGTTAAAGAGAGAGACAGAGACAGAGGTTAATTTATGCGGCAATCAAGTCTCTCAGGGTTGTCGACTTTGTTGGTTGGGTTTGTACTTGATCGCTGTGTGCAACTTCTGACGCTAGAGGGCGAGAGAGAGAGAGAGCCTAGATGAAACGTTGCCTGCACCAGAATTTCGAAACAAACCTCCGTCTCTTTCTCTGTCAACGCTCTAGTGTCTTCTCCCTCTCGCTCTCTCACATAGGGATACGAGACACCTGCGACTACGAGCCTCTGCTGCTGCTGCTGCTGCTGCTGCTGCTGTTCTGCCTGTGCACGTGCTGTGTAAGCACGCTTATGAATACGATTACGATGAGCTTTATGGACATTGCGGTCATAAATTTGCGGCCGACGCTGCTGCTGCTGCTGCTGTCGAGAGGGATGCGTTTGCTTGTTGTTACTCTTGTCTATCTCGACATTGATGGAGAAAAATTAAGAGACCTGCTACTGCTGCTACTGCTGCTGGATGTTTGTTTCTTTGAGCTTTAGGAGAATCTTTTCTTCCCGGCTTTCATCGTCAGACGTGTTGAGTAGATCGGTTGTTATCTGAACTTTATGTATTTGACGATAAAGGAAGGTAAGTGTGTAGGGTGGCAATGGTTTAAATGTGTCTTAATTATTAAAATTTTTCGGTAATGATTATATCGAGATAGATCAGGAACTCGCGAAACGAAATATTTTTATTCGCTAATTTAACGCCATTGAAGCTTTTGCATAATAAACTTTGCAAAAAGCGATTTTCCCCTTTTCCCGCTGTGCAACGTTTCTTTTTTTTTATTTTTAGATCGGATCGAACTCGCCAATACCCCTGTAATATTTATATATACGAATAAACATTGCTTTTTTCCCGTAACATTTCTCGCGCTAAGTAGAAAATGGACAAAAAAAAATAATGGATAAAAACTGGGACGATCAAAATGAATTTTCAGTTTAAAGCTCGGTAGTCGGTCGCTCCGGATAAAAAGCCGGAGCCGCGCGCAGCCAGAGCCCTCGCGAGTTCCGTTATTTTTGTATATCGATTAGCGAGAGCATATTTCCCATTTGAATAAATAATGTCCCGCCGTCCGAGAAACATTGACCGTTGGAAATTGAATTTCGTCGAAATTGCACACGCGAGCTGGAAATTAATTTGCGCAAAATATTCATGTTTTCGGCCGTGACTTGGGACACCCGAGACTCGAGAGCTTGCCTTGTGTGGCTGCTTGTAAATAAAATAAAAATCACTTCGCGTTAATAACCGAAATATCATAATTTAACGCCCGGGTAACCTGTTGAGCGACAAAGTGCATGAATTGCAAAATAGACAAGGACGCCACACGCGCTAGTTTTTTGTTTCATTTTCGCTCCGAGCTTTCTACTCTATTTATTCACCTTTTAATTGAATTTTTACGCGCGTTTTCCCGCTGTTTGGATACACTCCTTTTTCGCTTAATGAGTTTTATTTTATTTATCTCTGTAATTGTGGCTTCGTTGCGAAATAAAACGAGCTACAATAGAAATCAATATTGCATTGCTGAAACGCTTGTATTTGTAACAAAAGAAATGTTAATGCAGAATAAAAAATTGTATTTGTTCAATTGCTTATATTTTGAGAGGAATAATGGATTTAAAAATGTTTACTTATTAAAATATCAAATATTTATTTAAGATATACCAATATCTGGAAAAATAAAGAATCTTGACAATTCCGTAGAAATTATTAGTTCTTGTTAGTAAGAAAACGGGGGTATTACACTGGAAGCACAGATTCGGCCTATCGCAAAACCACGGCGACACACGCAAAAACCTCTGCCGACTACCTGGTAGAACCGAAAAGTTTTTCGCAGCATAAAGCGAGTTGTGTCGGCTGGTTCAGAAAAGTCTATGTAGGCGGGTGTTGTCGAGGTGCGCGCGAACACACAAACTTGACCGCGTATGTACCAGCGTGCGTTGCACCATGAGAGAGAGAGAGAGAGAGAGAGTGAGAGAGGCAAGGTTTGCTTCGTTAGTTATTTGATCGACGTGTAATTACGCCGAACGACTGGAAGAAACTTTGCGCCGTTGTTTCGCAAAACGGCGATAATGACCCTAGCTCTCTGCCGTCGTTGTTGGTATACACGCAAGTTCGGCGCGTGTAATTATAAACGATACAATTAGCCTGGATCCTTGCTCCCTCTCTCACTCTCTTTTGCTGCAGCCTCCTTCGAACATTGTGCGAATTTTTTTTTCCTCATTCGCGGCTCGTGGACTATTTCATTTTCCATCGCGCTTTGAAGCTTTGCAAGGGAGAAAGGGAGAGAGAAAGAGAGAGAGTTGGCCTTTCGCTTTTTGTGCCTCGACTGCAGGGCTTTTGATGTGATGTGCTTTCACCGTCGATGGACGAGAGAGCGTGTGTCTTTGGCCATGCTCGCGCATGAGAGAGAGAAAAAAAAACAGGGATCGCGATTTTTGCGCTGCTTTGTATGCCGAGCTCGTTCTCTTTCTCTCGCGCGTGTGGCATAATCGTGATTTCGAAATCGAGATAGGATGTGTATAGTGTGCGGCTATATCCTCTTTCTCCTGTTTATGACGAGAAAATTAACGTTGCTGACTATGTTACAGGCCGAAATTATTTGGGGCCTGTACATTCGTGCGTTCCCGGTATGATGCGCGGATTTGAATTATATAATTACGGGGAAATCGCTCGTTCAAAATCAATTAACTAGCGTGCAGAGATGCTTCCGAGTCAATTAGATTTTCAATAGAGATTTTGCGTTTGATTTTGAGGTCGGACTATTTACGTGTACGGCTTTTGAGTAACTCCAAGTAGTAAAATTATGACTGTACGTAATGAATTATCCTCAAATTACTGGAACATGAAACACGGGAGTGTTGGCAATATTCGAATTTTTGTATACCGATATTCAGTTGGTTACTGTATATGGATAGAACTGTATCGTTCGATTTGAATACTGAGCTTTCGATGCTTTGATTGATTTTTTACATTGTAAGTACTTTAGCGCTTTTTCGTCATTAAATGCAAACTTATAAAAACCGCGGCATATTATCTATTTTTTAAATCATCTGTAATTTTTTCAGAAAATTGGGATTACTTACTGTGTACTTTTACCCACCTTGCCTGACTCTGTTCTAAGTAATTATTCAACCACTCAAAATTCTAATTTTATCGCCAATCTAACCTATTTATATACTGTATTTCATCTTTACGCATTGGAGAAAGTTTCTCAAACTTACATTTGACTTAATTATTTTCTGAAGAAGTTTACACGATATCTAACAAACTTAAAGCTTTCCAAGTATCAGCCTCATCTCGCCACCTCTAGCGACTCCCTTAATCTACAAAATCAGCACTGACACAATTTCATCCTTTGAAACGCATTACTCCCCACGGGCTAAAAAAAGTAAAGAATCATCTCCTCGCCAAAGAGTGCTTAAACACCTCCAGAACGCGAGTGGCACAATTTTCGTCGACCCTCCTTCGCACCAGTACAGCTAGCTCTCGGACTCTCGGCCAGGCAGCAGCAACCAAAAGCAGCAGAAATCTCGTTAACTCGGAAACGAATGTAGTTTGAAAGAGTTTAGCGAACTCGGTGCTGTTACCCTGTGCGAAACAAAAAAAGGATCAGCTCTCTCTCTTTCGCTCTGTCGAATTAGCAAAGCGAAGGAGACCAGCTCGTGTCTTGGATTAGCCTTGGCGGTGGTATCTCGTTCCACCGGTAGGAGCCAGTAGCAACAGCCGAGCCACAATTAAGTGACGCCGCTAATTGCGACACGCCAGAGCGCTTAAATAAATCGAGCCGCTGCCACGACGCGTGCGTGTGCGCTACTGCAGCCTGCGGCGAGAACTCAAGACTCGCTTTCCCAACTGTATCGTGCTTTTGCGCTTTCTCTCTGTTTCGCTCTCTCTCTGTTTTGCGGATAAGAGGAAAAGCAGACACACGCCGGCACGTAACGCGCCGCCGCGCCGTCGTCGTCGTCGTCGCGCTCTGCGGTCTTTATTGCCGCGGCTTATGCTGCGCTCGACGAGTGCTGCCGCCCTTGTCTGACTGAACGAGACATTAACTACTTGCGGCAGGGCAAGTTGCTCTTTGTTGACGATGCACCTTCTTTTTTGCCTTTTTTGTTTTTGTTTCGACCGACTGATTAAGATTAAAAATCGGTGATAAATATCATATACCAAAAAGGATTTGTATTTATAGAAATGCCGATATGTAGTGAATGATGTAGCATAATTTCAATCGAATATGCACTAAATTTTGAGCACCAGTCTTTTAGATCACATAAACCATACTAATTTAAAACAATACCATTTTTAATACTTTAAAGATCATAAAATATTAGAAATTGTGGTCTCTTATTCGTGCGCAGCGAGTTTTACAAATACTTATTTTTCAAAAATAAAAAGTGGAATCTCAAAATGACGTTATCTCAAAAATTATGATAAATCCCTACTATGTATGCGAAGCGTACAAAGACGCGTTACAAAGTGAACAAATGCTCGAGTGTCGCGGCTTGTTTTTCATAACACGCGAGGAGATGGTTACACGAGTACTTTCCCGGGCAGCAGACAAGACTATTGGCAGGGCTTGGTAAAATGTACTCGAACCCCCTCGCATCGCGACTAGGTAGTGGTCCGTTCGGACATTCTTCCATAGCTCACCGGAGGACAACGTGATAAAACGGAGGAAGAACGTACATAAGAATCTTTCCGTCTCTCTTCCTCTTCAGCCGGGATATAAAAGAGACAAGAGATAGGCGAGCGAGAGAGAGAGAGAGAGAGAGAGAGAGAGGCGGTAGAGCGCGCGATATCGTGGGTCAGCGAGCCGTGCTATCGGCTCTCTCTCTCTCTCTCTCTCTTCCAAGGAGAAGAGCCCCACGCCAACCGTAATTACCCCATCTGTCTCCGACGAGACTCAGCCGTAGAGACAGGGGGCGAGGGAGGGAGGCCACTGGACCCATAACCAAGCCAGAACTTGCTCTAACCCACGGCTATCTTGAGCTGCATCCAGACAAGGAGGGAGAGAGAGAGAGAGAAGACGCATTTGTAACCTAGACGCCGGCTCAGCATCGCTAAATAAACCACAAAATTTCCTCGATCTCGCCGGTATAAGGAATTGCTCTGTTGCTCGGGATAAGCGCTTTGTCCTCTGGTCGTCTCGATATACCGTCGTATATAGACGCGAACGTGGTTATCGATTCTTTTTTAAATCGCGAGTGTCCGTATACCTGCTTTTCCGCTGGCTGTAAGCGATAGCAGTGGGGGTCATCGACACCGAGTTTGCATTGACTCGACAAAAAACCCCCCCAAATACTTACTCGGTCAAACTCTGTGTTGTAATATCGGCAAGATATATATTTTCTGCTGACTCGATCCAAAGTTCATCGTACGTTTTTCAAAATTTCGTATTTTCCAGAAACACGTGCATTCTCAAAACCTTGTATTTCTATTCTAAAGCAGTACATATTTCCATTTAATCAAATCTATTTAACATCTCTTATATTACTTTACAAAAAAAGTCTCACGTTCCATCATTCGTACAGCGAATACACCCTTTCGGTATCTCAACGTGCAGTATTGAACCATCGGGTCTATCGTACGAGATCCCCCCATGATTCTAATCTCGAACCTGTCTCGAATAAAATAAAAGACCTCATCGCGTCCAAAGGTGTTGGTAATAAAAATTGGCGCGATAATGCGAAGATGTAGCCCGTGCCGTTGGGTCTATACAAGCGAGGAGGCATTGTTGCACAGCCGTCTATATATAGCATCCTCCAGTAGGACGAGTCAGCGAAAATGATAAATAGAGCGTCGCGCATATAGCGAGCAGCAGCGGCACCAAACTGCCAACATACCGTAGCAACACTGTTGTATATAGGGTGAGTTCGCGCTCGCGTGCCGGCAGGCCACCACCACCAGCAGCACCTCCACGCATACCGATGTGCCCCGCGAGCTCGCAGCCGCAGAAGCTAAAGCCGGACGTGCCTTCGGTGGAGTCTGTGTGGGTCCTGTGTGTCTGTGAACCGAGAGAGCTACGCGCGTACTCCGACCAACCCACCATCACCATCTTCGTCATCGCCTACGTCCTCCTCCTCGTCGTCGTCGTATTCCTCGTTGTCGGAATATCTAGACATCGGAATCTCGGAAGCCAGCGAGCACGCGGTCTTGCCGCTTTACTAGTGTGCCACTCTCTCTCTCTCTCTCTCTCTCTCTCTGTGTGAGTGTGAGTACGTTCTGGGTATAGTACGGCAATGTCCGTACTTCTAAGAACGTGTTATTGCAGCTGCGTTCTTTTCCTTTATGGTGAGCGCCCCGGCTATGGACTCCTGGGACATTAATATTTTACGTGCCATTGATGCTGCTCGCTGTCTTAACTGTATGTATGTATATAGGCCTGGCGTGAAAAGATAACCAGGGGGAGGGAGTTTGCGGTTGGGAGATCGAATTTCGTTCGAGTGATTTTTGATTTGCGAGGCTAAGCTACACTCTCTCTCTCTCTCTGAAGAGCTTTGATTGTTGTGAGTGGTGGCGGGAATGATTGGTTGAAAGAGGGGCGTGTGTTCTGCTGGCGAGACGTGGGATTTTGGGGCCGATGGCTTTCTATCGAGAATCTGTGACAGCGCGAATACGGAAATTGTCATTCTGACGAAAAATCGTTGAAAAGTATATATATATATATGCGTGATTTTTGTAGATAATAAGTGCGTGGTTAATCCTACCCACTTTTCTGGATGTTTCAGTCGATTTAGCCCCTGCATACGTCGCTTTCGCTTTCGTTGCATTGTTTACTTAATCGTGAGAAATGGATGTCGACATTCCAATTTCAAGTGCTTGATTTTTTTGCATTCGGAAATTGTTGGTTTAATTAATTACCTCGATGGAAAGATGTAGAAAATAGGTTATTCGACCAGTATAAATTCTTTCTAAATACCGACAATTTCTGAAATCTTTTAAAAACAGTAAAACAAAAGTAGTATAAATACAAATCGTTTTTGTTTTGAGGGCATATACAAATTCATAATATTGAAACGTTCATTTCGAAGCATAAATACTGCGTCATCTCTATATCGGTGCTGTTCGTGGAAGCTCTAGTTGTTGCGCGTATAGTTTATAACAAGAATTATTAAATTTTTTCATCTACCGGTGCTAGGAAATATATCGCTAGAGAGAGAGAGAGAGCCAGGGGTCTATAGAAACGGAATTCGCAAGTATGACTATTGTTAGGTAAATAACAAGTTACGAGCGAAGGAAGTTTGTCGGTGTTGGTTCAGCGTTTTCCCACTATTCTCTCTCTCTCTCTCTCTCTCTCTCTCTCTCTCTCTCTCTCTCTCTCTCTCTCTCTCCCTCATCAAATTGCAAAATGTTATTACGAAACGCTCTGGATCGTCGAATGTTTATATTGGAAAAGCCGTGCCGCGCGTGCGTGCGCTCGTGAGTTAGCCTCCACCGAAAGCTAAAAACTTTTTGAGATAGCACTTATATGTATACATAGTACACAGAGTGAAAGTTATTCTCGCGCTCTCCTTTTATTGCGCATCGATCGAATATCGCGTCCAGCGACGGTCTTTGAATTATGATTTTTGCGCTTTATCATTATTATATATGATACGGGGTACATCGCGAAAGGTTTCGCGCCGGCAACAAGAGTCGCTTTCGACAAAAGGGAAAAGGCGAGGGATGAAAAAAGTACAAGCCCAGCCTCCTTGCTTTTGTGTTGCGTCGCCGAGGTATACGGAAAAAGGGAGAAAAAGAGAGTGAGAGAGTAGACGCGTGATGGACACGACGCTGTGTTGCTTTTCCTCCTTCTCCGTCTGCCTCTCTTTCTCTCTCTCTCTCTCTCTCTTTCCCCTTAAGGAGGACCGAATTCGCTCTTCAATTCTCTCCTCTCGCGGGGTGACCGTCTCTCTCTCTCTCACTCTCTACGTAGCGCCACGCACTCAGCTTGATAAAAACCTTCGTCGCGTATAGAATGACGCGCGCAGATGCCTCGTGGAAAATATATATACGTCAGACCTGCGCGGCCTTAAATTAAAAAAGGTCTCTCTTCGGCTGTACTTACTCATCTTTTTTTTTCGCCCAGACGCCACATATACACAGCTGTGTATGTGTACGTGATTTTGCTCCTTGGTAGATTTGGAAGATTAAAATGCGAGTGTCGGGGCGTCTGCGATCGGTCAGATGGCGCGTGTTTAAAGAGATGCGAAGCGTTGCTCGGAGGAAGAAAGGTTTTCCTTTCATTTTAATCTTAAATGGTTACAAAAAATTATTTTTTGCAAGAGCTTATTAGTAAATTTTATAAATATTTATGTAGAATATTGAATTTAGATGATCTTTATTGCGTTTTATATAATATTTATCGTTTGCTCTATGTAATTTGCGATTCATCAAGAAATTTTGATCGGACTAGTCCTCTAAATTACAAGGATAGCATAAAATTTACTGCAAAAGAATTATTGTGATGATATAGATAAATTTTATTGGAACTTACACGCATTGGGCATAACCTCCAATATCTGACTGCATATGCTTTTGCAGCTGCATAAATATTGACGAGAAAAGAAGATCATGTTATTACGGTTTGGTTTTACTTCTTTAACTCTTCAATGTCTATTGATATTAAATAAGTTCTCGTATACATGTGTAAACATTAACCTTAAAAAGTGGATATCTATATAAATCTCACTTATTTACAAGTCGTATAAATTTTAGTGATTCTGGAGGCAAGTTTTAATCAACTTTTTTGTGCGTGTAGCTATAGAATATTTATTACATTTCTATCGGAATAAACAATTAATTTAGTTTGATGTAAAAGTTTCTACGAAGCTCCTGAAAAATATTGATTAAAAGAGTTCTGTTGAAATTGCCATTGTAAAAACTTTCAACAATATAAATTAATAAAAAAATATCATATCTTCTCTCAAACCAACGTTTTTCAAGCAATAGTCAAACTATGAGAAAACGAAATCGTTTTCCACCCTGACCCAGAATAAAATGAAACCCAATACACTTTTTTTGATTTTGCGCAATAGCTTTCCAAATTTTTTTCCACTAAAAGTTTTATAAAGAGAAATCCTACACAACGATAACTCATCGTAAAAAAAATCGTTGTTTTATCGCCGTGAAGTAATTGGACTGTTTTCATTCCGTACGAAAAACCAAAAGTGATTTCGTCCCCCTTTAATTGAAAAATCCTCGACGACAAACAAAAGAAAAACAAACACTTATATATCCATGACCGGTAAATAATCAAACGCTTCGCATTATAATAAACCTCGTAAACGAAATCGAAGATCGAAGCGCAAGCGCAAGAAAAAACCGAAACGTCAATTAAAACCATTGACATCGCAGCAGCGATGGATAATACGAAAATAAACCGAGTGGGGGCACATATAGTCGGGCAGGTCTCGCTGGCATATACACACGCGCCGCGCGGACCTGGAGTTTCGCGATAAATTTTCGATAATTGTATCCGAACTGACGCACGGACCGAGGTATACTTAAAGTCCATTTAATTTTTGATGAATATAACCCCGGTGGCAGTGAGGCGACGGTGAGGGAATATATTTCCCGCCCATTTAAATCCCGGCAATCATGAGGGCCCATTATATTTATAATGCATTAATCGTAATGAAAATAAGGGTGAATAACGAAATTAAAATGTTCGCCGAGTGAAAAGCTGGACGAAATGGGCTTGACTGGCAAAGATACACACACACACACACACACACACACACACAAAGCACACGCGCATACATGCAGAGAGAGAAAGAGAGAGCGCAGAGTGTGTCCCATGAGGGATGAAAGGGAGGAAGGCTGGGCTGGTGCGGAGTACGGGTTGGCCCGAAAACAAGTTCCCCGATATTACGTATTTACGAGACAAAACTCCGAGGGGGTTCCCAAAATGTCATTTAATGCTGAATCCCGTGGAATGAAAGCGAGTGTATAGCGAGCGGTGCCGATTCGTTTCGCACGATCGATTTTCCACGGACGATCGAGCGCTTGGCAAGATTTTGTCAGCGGAGCTCTGGGATATGCTCTCTCTCTCTCTCTCGCTCTCTCTGTGTATAACATGGGCAGCGAGCTGCTGCTACTTTTTTTTTGGCCATCCCCCCGTAGAGAGAAAGGAATGTGTCCAGAGAGGCAGCGGACGACGGGCCAGCGGACGAAATAAAATGTTTCCGTATCCTTAGACAGATATATCCCCCGTGTCAGGCGTAATAAAGGGCTCGGCACTCACCCTGATCTCCTCTCTCTCTTTTTTTTCCTCCTCTCTGATAAATCATTTTTTTTTTCACCAATTTCTTTCCTACGCCCATTGTTGGTGCGACGCGTCGCGTTCGGCAACAGGATCATTTTTTTTTAGTCGAGCCGGTTTTTCCCTTGAAATTGAAGTAAGCCTTTATATAGAAAAATACAGAATTTTTTTTGACAAATATTGTTGTATATATATATATATATA
>UELV01175023.1:0-43476 GCA_900490015.1 Megastigmus stigmatizans | reverse complement strand
TCTCAAAACACTCCCTCTTATATTTATTACTAATTCCCTGTTCTAAAACCTCCACACTCCCGAAATCGAAAGAATGCAAACAATTCAAACAATGTTCGTTTAACCCCGAAGTAAAATTTGTGGTCCGTAAACTATATTGATGTTCATACATTCTTTTTTTCAAATATCTACCCGTTTGACCAATGTAACATCCATCACAATCCCTACAATTAATTTTATAAACTACTCCTGGTTTTAAACATTTATCATCCTTGTCTTTACAATTACAAAATAGCCTACCCAAATTATTATCATTTCTAAAGAAAACTTGAATATTACGTTTACCGTTCTAATCCTTTCTGACAAGCTGCTAACATAAGGTAAACTGAAATATACATTCTTTCCATTCCCATTCATTATTTGTTTATCTACCCATTTCCTTAATTTACCATTATAAATTTCCCACACTCTCTCCTCAATCATTTTATCAATAAATTCTCCCGGATAACTATTACCAATAAAAGTTTTTCTAAAATCTTTATGTGATAATTTAACCGGTCTGTCAATGACACCCTTGATCGCACCTATCTTGTTTCCAAATTGGTGGTGAGAATTAAAATTTAAAAATCTACCTAACCATGTAAGTTTTCTATACCAATTTAATTTCACTCTATTATTATTGACTTTAATGATTCTAATATGTAAAAAACTCAATTGATTGTCTGACTCGACCTCTTTTGTAACCTTAATTCTATCATGGATAGAATTAAACGTTCTTTTTACGTTCTATATCTTTTTTTTTTCACAAATCAACATATAAATCCGCGAGTCCATACAAACTATAACACAGTATATACAGACGTAGATTAAAAACTTATTTTTACCGCCCACTTCAAACTTTCAGTCTCGTATATCTCAGAGCTTGCGCGCGATCATTTCTCCAGCTCGTATACAAAGCACACTGCGCCCCTTTCTACACCTCGCGGAGCATTGAAAGCACGGTAAAAAAACTTTAGCCCAAACAATGAATATATATCTCCTCGGCTCCCTGAAATTCGTCAAAGCAGCAGCAGCGGCATAGTTTTGCTTCCCCCTCTCCAGCGCGATCATTCCGGGAGAGTTTATAAAGCACATCATAAGCGCCCACGCGGCTTCGGGCCATCCGACAAATCCGCCTCGTCGTCGTCGTCGTCGTCTCTCTCTCTCTCTCTCTCTCTCTCTGGCGCTCGGCAGCAGAGACTATCGCCTGGGGAATAGGCTGCCGCAAGGGCAGAAATTATAAAAATAAAAGCTCGACGTAAGCGAGCGAACGAGCGAGAGAGAAAAGAAAATTCGACGCTCGCGTTCAGCTCACTTGTGTTTTGGCAGGGGTCTCCCTTTCTCTCTCTCTTTCTCTCATTTTCTCCTACCTCTCGTTCTTCTTGTTTTGGGGCTTAGAAGACGATGAGAGCTTGGCTCTCTCTCTCTATGTGTGTCTATGTGTGTGTGCGCGAGTGAGCCGGCGACGAGTATATACACGGCATCGTCGAGGACAGGCGCGCGTCGGAGCAGTAGGTCAGGCAGTTGGTCGCCGTCGGCTTTTCCGCGTAGGCCTATATGCGCCGATCGATTCGAGATCCAGCCGAATCTTTTACATTATATATCGGGCCTCGTCTATGCAGTCGACAACGGGCTGAATGAACGAGATAGCGCGGCTTCCGATATATTCCTCGTCGGCTCCCGCGCGCGCGGTGTAACCGTTTGGCGCGAGCGCGCGCACACGCGACGTCTCCTCTCTCTCTCTCTCTCTCTCCTTTGGTCTTGTTTTTTTTTTTGGTTGGTCCTGGTGGTGCACACACCGGCACCATACTATACTGTGAGTTTGAGCGGGCACGAGATCGGATCGTACCCGCCTCGCGGCTCCTGTGGCAATAGATATCGTTGTAGATGCGCGGAACACGCGCGTGTATGTGTATATGTGTGTTGTACGTGACAAATTGACGTGTTCGATGATTCAACGCTGCTGCTGCTGCTGTTGCTGTTGGTAATAATAACGACGAGAATTTTCGTTCTTCCAATCTGAATATATAGGCTTAGCTTTTTTTGCGCTTGATTTGGGTATGAGGATAAGTATATAATAGGTTCGAGTGTGTGTGTCTGCGGGTGTAATTTTTCTTTGGTTTTAGTTGGGTCGAAGATGCGGAAGAAATTCGATTTTTCCTTATTTTAGGGCTGCGCGCGCTCGCTCCCGGCCCATCGGACAGATCCGATATGTATAGCTGCCGCAACGTGTATAAGGAATTCGAGAATTACGCGAGCTCGCGGAATTCCGAACTTAATGAAATTTTATTTTCGCACACACACGGAAAGCCCGCGCTATACATTTATAGCTATAATTAAATGACTATGTAATGCCGCGTTTATCGTTTCGATGTTCATCGATATAAATACAAATCCACTTTACTTATTCGCACAAATATTGCTAAGTCTCGAGTCTAAATTTGCTAAGAAAATCATGTATAATATACTTCGATATACGTGTGCAAACTGCTCTATATCCTTGGAACACAGCGCGAGTTTCAGTGCGAACGACGAAGAAAAAAAGAAAAGAGCGCACTGCCAAGCCAGTCGGCATCGATAAACATGACATACTGCACTAGTGATACCACATACCGCGGCAATCCACAAAGTGCATTCCTAACTATACCAAAAGCCTCTCTTTCTCTCTCTCTCTCTCTCTCAAAAGAAAATATCTCTCGATACACTCACACACACACAGAGTAAGAGTTGCATAAAACGTCGTAAAGGACGCGTCCCTAAATGTTTGATTTCGGCCACTAGTATTGGATTCGCGTTGCGGAGGGCTGCTGCGCCAGAAAGGTTGCGGTTATATAGAGATACGAAAAGTATATACAAAGGTAATGAGGAGGGAAAAAAACAAGGGCAAAGAAGGGGGGTCTGGGAGGGGAGGGAAACGAAGAGGAGACTGCCGCATACCGTGACGCAAACGTCGCGCGCGCGGCTCGAGTTGATTTTTGCGGACGGTGATTTATACGTAAGCCGTGACTGCGATAGGGCGCAGACGCGATATACTTATATATTACCGCGGTATTCGTTCCTCGTCTTTCGAGCGCGCACTTCCGACTGTGCTTTAAGTGTGGGATGACTCTGTGCGTTAATGATGATCGAGCGAGGCTTTTAATGAGTAATTTATATTTTTCCGAGAGTTTGACAATCGCTTTGATCTACCGTTCGAACTGTTTTCTTTTTCTTTTTTCGTGGATGGGATATGAAACGAAGATTGATTATGCTTGGATTGCTTATAAACGAATTCTATGACACATTTTGATATTTCGTTCGAATGCGATTTCTGATGAATGGAGAATGTTTGGTCACTTTGAAACTATCTAACAAGAACAAAAAACACACTAAATAACTGTAATGGACACTTTTCATCATTAACTTAAGAAACAGCGCACACACACACACACACAGAGAACTTAACAAAACACCGCTTGGAAACATCCCCCGCGCACATTGCAATTATCATCTCCGCACATCAGCAGCAGCGGCTAAATCTTATCGTCCCAACTCGTTCCAGCTAATCCGCAGCTGATCCAGCCTCTCCCACTCTCTGTTACACAAAAAAGCCCGCGAGCTAGCAAGAGCGAGAGACATAGATAGATAGAGAGAGAGAGAGAGAGAGAGAGAGAGATATGTAGATATCCGCAGCAGCGTCGGCGGCAAACTGGGCTCTCAGCGAGTCGTTTGTATAAGCGATGAGCTGCGATCCGCGGCCCGAGGATGCCTTGGAAATCAGCCCGGAACAGCTCATCCAGCTGTGCAGCAGCAGCAGCAGCAACTCGTGCAGGTCCAGGAATAAGGGGGCCGCGGCCGAGTACAGCAGTAGCAGCAGCGGCAGCGACGCGATCGTCGCCAAGAGCCACCACCGCATCCGACGAGGACGAGGAGGACGAGCCGCCGCCGCCGCCGCCGCCGCCGCCGCCGCCAGCTCCTAAGCGTAAGCCGTCGCGCGCTGGGGCTGCCGCGGCGATATTATGAGGAGCGTCCGGGCCGCTAGCATCGTCGTCCAGCTCCCCTCTGCCTCTACCTCCTCCTCGTCCTCCGCAGCAGCAGCAGCAGCAGCAAACTCGACGACCCACTTCTCGACTACCGCGCGTCCCAAGAAAGCAGCTTCTAGCGGTACTGGTGGTGGTGGTGGTGGTGGTGGTGGTGGTGGTGCTATCGGGGCTAACAAGAGGAAGGGAGGCTGCAGGATCAGGTCGAGGGCCGCATGGCTAAGGCTCGCGAGGATCAAGCGTAAGGCCAGGCACGAGGCCTGGATCATGGATGCCATCAGGGGTCTCTACTGCCTCTTCAACGTGAGTCTCAGCCTATTGGCGCGTCTCTTGCATCACACATGCGCTCACCCCCTCTTCCTTTCGCACCTGCTTTTTTTTTGGTTTCTTTCTCTCTTTTTTTTTCCTTCTCGCGAGATTTGGGTTATGTGCGCCGCGGCTTACTGCACACGCTCCGCTGCTCGCTCCTCTCTCTCTGTCTGTCTCTCTCTCTCTCTCTCTCTCTCTCTCTCTGTGCACGACGCTCTGGCTTTTGGTTAGCGATGCGTCTCGTGCTGCTTATACACACTTTTTGTTGACGGATTGGGGTTCTTAATATCGTTGTGCTTGTGTGTAGCGGAGTGACGCAAGCGCGCCGCCGCGACAACGAGTGTTATGTTGGGGAATTCGGTGACCGATGTTGTGGTTAATTGGTTCCAAGTGTGTATCCCATCACGTATATAATTCGCTAATCAAACTCTGACTTGATCCGGATAATAAATTAATTGTGCCCCAGCACACCTTTACTTTTAATTTCGCTTCTTTTTATTGTGCCGGCATTGCTCTTCTTTTTTTCTTTTTAATTTGTACGCGCAAATACTTTGTTTTCTTTTTTTTGTTATTTCACTACTTTCTTTTAATCCATATTTTTGCTTTTTCAACTTGGAAAAATTACTTCGTATAAGAGCTTCTTTACGAAATTAAAATATAATGTGTAGAATATTGCAATTCGTTTTTGTACATGCAACACAAATAATGTTGGTTTCGGAAATATATTCTTTCAAACATTGTATTTGATGTTCGCATAAAATAGCGGTTAAATATTTTCTGTAAACAATGTTTACAAGTTTTGGCACCGAATCTTATGCACTCATATACAAAATTATTCTTTGTCATTCCAAAGGATGATGATTTTGTAATATTGAAAACTTACTGATAATTTTCATTGAAAGTAATTATAGTGCAACATTGATTTCTTTTCTTTCTCATTAAAAGTATAGTATATATCAGCTAATTGATTTTTCGTAAAATTATCGTTTGATTTGCCTTTAACAATCCTTCGTTCGATAAATTTCGTATACGCTTCGAAGAAATATTCATACTCCATAAAAACATATGTTTTTATTTATTTTTGCATATGCCATAAGATATGGGATAATATAAAGTTGGTAAGTTAAAGCAGATATTAAATTATATATAAATTAAAAATATGTAGCTCGTTAACTTTTATTTGCTTCGATGTATTGCGCACGATTCCGTTAATGTCAAATTAAAAAAAAAGCACCGATACGCTTCATTTCAAATCTGCAGAACAAACAAATGCTCTGTCGCAATTCAATTCTCGCGTTTAAGATGCAGATCCGTAGCAAACGGCTCCATTAGAGACACTCGACAGTCCATCCTTTGAAGTACTTCGCGCGTAATTATACAAAATACTCAGCTAATAATGAAAAGGGTCGGCTTGCGCGTAAGTGGGTGACTACCGTCCCGAAAATAGAAGCTGCGTAACAAATGTCATTTATCATTGAGCGAGAAGGTGAAGGAAAAAACTAACCCTTACCCACGAGAGGAGCTCGCGGGAAACTGGAAAAAAAAAGCGAAGCTCCCGAAATACGAAGAGAGAATAATGGAGATTTATGTAGTTCGAAGACGCGCACCGTCTGACACACTCGGTCTTTGACTACTTTCGTTGCACACATCTCGCGCTGTTCCTTTATTTTTACCGGTGTTTGTCTAATCTGCTAATTTGACATAAATCTTGCGCCGCTATACATATATACGCTTCGAAGTTCCAGCAAAGCCTATTTTTACTTTACAGCGTTTTGGTAATTATTCATTGTTCGAAGGAGTGGATACATATTTTCTTTCGAGTTGTAACGGTGCGATGGGCCGTTAACCCGTTATTAATAAATATTTTCGGATGCGTCGGCTTTGACACGAATCTCGCATAACCGAAAGTATATACGCGACGATAAAAGCCGACGACCGTGAAAATGTTATAAGGTTGCGCGCGATAAATCATATCTTTACGATTGACTCGCGGATGCAGCAGATTATGCAATAAGGGAGAAAGTAAATAACAAATGAGTGCAGCCTCGCGCGAACACTAATAATGTAAATATAGAGATCTGAAAGGAATTGAATCGTAGCCGCAAAGATTAAAGTCGCCGAGTTGCTGGTATACACGCGTCTAAATTTAATTTGGAGAGAAAGGCAAAAAGATTCGATTCGCTTGGCTCTATCTATCTCTCTCTCTCTTTCTCGATGTTCTTTTCTTCTTTTTTTCCTTCTATCTTTCACCTCTTTGCCTTGCCCCCCTTTTCACGTGCTCTTAATTTAGGTAAGCAAAGTACAGAACGACGGCTTCGTGTCGAGGCTCCACGTGCTCACGGCAGTTCTGCTGCTGACGTTTTCCGCAATGGTCTCGATGAAGCAGGCAGTCGGCAATCCCATCGACTGCGTCCACACGAGGTGACTATTCAATCATCCCTCCTTTTTTTTTCTCTTTTACGTCTGCGTTAATTATCTTTTCTTTTGTTTTTAAGTTCCTTTTCTCCTTTCACTCTCTAAATATCAATATGAAATCTTGTCTCTTCTTATGCAAGTATGCGGACGAAGTTTCACATGTACAAATTTAAAAAGTATAGTAAACAATGTAATTTTTTATCTTGATTTACACAGAGAACCTTCAGTAGAAATATTATTGTACAGAAATAGAGCTTGCAATCGATACACTTTGAAATAAAAGCAGTAGCAGTAGCCATCGGAATCAATGGCGTGAAAATTGTTATCGGTAAAAGTTTTAAAGCAATCAATGGCGCACTCGAAAGCAGCGGCCACAAATGGATATTGTACACGCGGAATCTCAGAGGTGCGACAAATTTTCCAGGGACATACCGGTGGAGGCATTCAACGCCTATTGCTGGATACACAGTACGTACTTCGTGACGGGTGCGATGCTCGGCGTAGCGGGTGTCAACGTCGCGTTCCCGGGTGTCGGCTCGACTCTCCTCTATCAACACAGACAGCGTATGCCGTCCCAACAGTCCCACGATCGGCATGGCACCGAACCCTTGACCAGACAGGTCAAGTATTATCAGTGGGTCCCCTTTTTTCTCATCTTTCAGGTGAGTACAGTAAAGATTTCTTATACATATATGAGGATGTTCTACGGTTAATCGATTTTAAATGGTATTTTCTTTGAGCTCCGCAGCGCACAAAATAATTTTCCTGCGCCTTATTGATTTCTTAAAGGTTTAGTATACAATATTGCGATATTAAAAATTGAGATACTTACGATGGAGATTCTTTACGTCGTACTGAATTTAAAAAGAGATAGATGTGCAAAAAAATGATCAGGCCTTGCGGTATTAACATCAAAGATATTGCAATTTAAAGATAAGCCATAATTTTACAAGTATATCTATATTTTAGTTTACTTTGTGGTACGTGATTAATGGATTCTATTAGTAATGATGCAATTAACAATGAAATATAAAAAGAAACAAATTTTGCCATCAAACAAGCCGTAGAACGCCCTTAATTTAGGGACCCCCCACATATGTGTATGTGTGTGTATGTGTGTGTATTGCTCATTTTTTGAAGACTTTTAAATATGGTTATTACTTATGTCATGACTAAAAATTCATGTAATCTAAGATATGGAAGTATTGATTCAAAATTAATTACACTTTATTTATAAGTGTAATCTCATTTTAAATGAAAAGGAGGAGATCAAACGATAAAACAATAAAGTACGAGATTTAGTAAAAAGTACTTG
This sequence comes from Megastigmus stigmatizans, assembly GCA_900490015.1. Lineage (NCBI taxonomy): Eukaryota > Metazoa > Arthropoda > Insecta > Hymenoptera > Megastigmidae > Megastigmus > Megastigmus stigmatizans. Next base: position 35,400 of record UELV01175023.1, on the reverse strand, counting down.
TCACTTTCTGAAGCGTCAAGTTATTGAAAGAATATTGCACTGGATATGTTATACAGAAAAAACAATTTATACTCATTTCTAACCTCGACAAGTAGTCGTAGTCAGAGTTGGTCAGACACGTATGATATGTGCATTGTAGCGTTAACAGATCAAGTAATGTTTTATTTAATTTTATGTAGAAGTACGAATTCTAGCAAGCTTTTACTCGATAATAAGTTCCTACAAGTTAAAGATTTATTTTTGAAATACTAAAATAAAATATATAACGGAATAAAACCTGTTTTTTTAATTTAACATTATTCAAGGATATTGAAATTATTTTAATTTTCCTTTTTATGGATTTATACATTAATAATTACTTGCATTTACTTATAGTACTTGTGCGGTGTTTGATTTGACATTGCAAATCAATGCTAATTATATTTAGGCTTTCAAAACAAAAGGCATTAGTCAAGATAAAATGCCTATTTATATATAGAAAAATATTCATCCCTTTTAAAATCTCACAATCTTTTAGTATTTTCTGATATTTATCAATAAGACATGCCAACAATCTATGATATTATCGACATTTATATGGTCATCGCAAACGGGCAACAAACAGTGCTGTGCATTTACAAGTATTTAAATAATTCAAGTCCAACCGCATTCGCTATCCCTACTTTATCCATCGGCAAAGGATATCTGGTGGAAATGAAAGCGCTGCAGTATTCAAAGTCTCCCGCGAAGAATCGGTAGTCAAGCCGCTGGCACACTCTGTCGCGCATTCCCGGAACTGCCGAACAGCCCGCGCATTTTTCGTCTTTGCCGCGCCGGTAACAAACGCATTCTCCTCTCTTATGGTCACTTTTCTGTTGCTATTCCTTTGGAGAGTGGCTGCGCTTTGTGCGTTTGTGAGAAACAGTACGTATAAGTGAACTTTTTGAAATTTGCCATTGTTTTTGAATAAACATTGGCTATGTTACATTTTATATTTTACATGCTTCGTTTAATTGAGCTAACATTTATAATTGGATTAGATGCGTATGTGAAAAATCAATGTAAGTGTTGTTGCAGTAATATGACGGTACACGTGTGACAACACCAATCACTTTTCTATATAAAAGTTTTAATATTTCTCATCAAATATAAGTGATTTTTTAGAGATAAAATAAGACGATTGCAATAAAGTTAGTCATTGTGGCAAGGTAATGGCCACGATTTTTTTTGAAAATCAGATTTCACGTTTCAAAAATAGTGTAGTACGATAGAAAATAATCGTTGATTCATTCCTCTGCTCGTCCATATAAAAATAGTTGATTTCCACGACTTCCCCAAGGCGCTTGATTACTCAATTGCATGTTTCCGAGAAATTAAATGTGTTTCTTTTTGACAAACAAAAAAAAAAGCGGCGGTATCCGCACATTTTGCCAAGAACAACGTCCAACATTGTTTTGATAGGCCCGGATAATAAATTAAGTTGTAAACCATTCCCGGTATTTCGGACGTTTTCTATTTTTAACGGCTTTTTGATACAGCTTGAAATGTTCCAAAACTATATAAATTAGACATGGGATCGTTTCTTCTCAGTCCTTATATACTTCAAGGCGTATATGCGCTCCATTCATTCTTTCGCAATGGATAAAAATCGTATGCTGGAAAGCACGATGTCGACAAATCGATTCGAGATAATACTCAAAGAATTTGCATTTCAATTTGTTAGAGCAAGAATTTCGGATTATTTTATTAATACGCTGCTTTATTAACCGTTTGCACATTAACTTATTGAAGTTGAAAAAGAAAAAAGAAAGTATTTTGTCCCCATTTATTAGCTCAATCGCCTCCATTTACAATATAAACAAGTCGATCGTCAATTTGTCAATGCAGCCGTTTTCTCGATCAGCTGTTCTTCTTTTCCGGTCTCTCGTCACAACAATCGCTCGCGACCGAGTGTGTCGCAAGCTCGTGACTGACGCGCTGCGCTTTCGATATGTCTTGTACGCTTGAAAGAAAAAGAAGAAGGAAGGGTTTAGCGGCGCCGGCGACTCGTCAGTCGATGGGCTATCCGATGTCTGAGCTCTAAAATAAAAGAGAGAGAGAGAGAGAGACGTGGGGTGAGACGTCAGGCGATGATTGAAATTTAGAGTCGTTAAAATGTCTGAACGAATAGGCTTTTGATACTGACGTAGGTGTAATTTTTGCGTCGGAAATAGCCTTCTCGTAATTGCTTTATCGTGGAGAGAATGGGGTTAACTTTAGTCCGTTTGTGTTACAATTGCTTGAAAAATGAGACTGATTTATTTTTAGGCTCAATAAGCTTCCAAGGCGCCGCAATTAAATTTCAAGACTCTACGAAAGTAATTGTATTTCAATGGAAATAGTTCGGTGATTAGCATATAATATAACACAGTTAGATAGAAGACGACTATAAAGCGAAATTGAGTTTTTCGAAACAAGAGGCGTCTTTCATCGAACACTAAACAGAGACAAAAGCGATTTTATGCGTTTTCTTTGAATATCGCGAATATTTTTTTCGTATCTCCCGGTCATCCTACCTTTCCCATTAACTGCCGCAGACTTCCACATCGTAAGTATGTCCATAAATAATATCTACTTTATCGCGCGCCATTACTGTCAATTCCGCTTCATCGAGGCGTATTTCACTGAAACACCTCCCGCTTTATAACGCGCTCGTAAAAGGATGCGATGATAAACCAGCTTCTTATTATAATTCTCTGCTTAGCGTAAAACAAATCGCACATTCTCGCTATTACTAATATTCACAGATCATCGCTATACTTTACGGTCCACCTCGATCCTATTAATCTAAAAACTGAGTCATCCCTGCGCGAGCATCCCACCGGCATTGCGGGATTGTGCAAAAACCAACCTGCTACCTGTTGCTGGACTATGTGCACTGCACGCACACGTGTTTGACCTCTCGGTGTAAACTAAGAAAGAGAGAGAGAGAGAGAGAGAGAGAGAGAGAGAGGAAAAAGTCGACGAGAGTGAGAGAGGAGGTGGTAAAATGGGAATTTATGGACGAGCGTATGCAGTTCTCTCTCTCTCTATGGTGAAGCCGAAAATATATCGACAGCTTACGAGGCGAGGGGGGAAGCGCCGCCGCCGCCGCCGCCGCCGCCGTTGCCGGCTGCATATATTCATTTTGCGCCTTTACGCCGTTATTGGCTCTGTGATTTGTCGATAGTAATTTAGCAGCGTGTACGCGGCCTTAGCCTGAGTTTTAGAGGTTAATGCCGTGCAGGACTACGTGATTTAGGGCGGAACTTGCGACGTCGTGCGGTTCCTTCTTTCTTTTTTGAAAACGTAATTGCAGCGACTACCGCGACCCTAATCTTTTTCTTACTTTCTTTTCTCGTCGAAACGAGTTTCGTTCGCGATTTTTTGTTCAGCTCGGATGGATTTGTAATGTTAAGGACGAGCGATGTGCCATTCGGCGGAGGCTGCGCAGCATTGCGACAGCTTCAAACTATATATATATATCCTTGTTTTATTAATGAAATTGCGGATTTTTGAATTTGAATCCAGCCGCTTGTAAGAGCTTTGTATTCCAAGAATAGTCAGGGTTAACTGTATTCGATTGAATTCTTGATAAGGATGTAACGCGATTTGGTTGAATAAATCAAACACAAATCATTTTATTTATACTTGTTCGATAATTATATTATTTATGAAATCGATGGTACCTAATAAGGGACAAAAATAGGGCAACATTTGTAAATTCTAAAAAAATGAAGAAACTCGTAATTTTTGATACATTTTTTCTTCATCGAAATCGCTCTCTTCTGCCCATTGTTTTGCCTTCCTTCTAGCCTATAGCTCGAAAGTCTCATAGGCGGCCGATGTTCTCGCGGTCGCTCGGCAGCATCCCATCAATCGCAATTTCGACAGCCGACGAAAGAGAAACGGAATCCGCGTCGGCGCGTCGAGTCTCGATAAGTGTCCGTCAAGCATGGACTGACTCGTCGGTTCGGTACGCTTTCCAATCGCTGACGCGTTTAACGAAACAACACGCGCCCCGCCGCATTTGGATCTGCAATCTGCATTAATAGAAACTCGGGAAAAAGGGGGGAGCTGTAGCTCTTTCTAGCGTTAAGTAACATTAATCAGGCAGCAGTGATGATCGCCATGACAAAATATCCTTTCCTACATTATCAATATTGTCCTCGTCCGCTCTGTCGGCGTCGCGAATCAAATTTTTCTTCGATTCAACTCGGCATGTATATATAAGTGGTCGAAGGGGGAATGGAGTCGTATTTTTATGCACCGACTGGTCGCTCGGCGCGTCGACGAATTTAGAATTGAAGCTACATAAACAGCAATCAGTTGCGAGCAGGGGGGAAAAGTGTATATCCGCGGTGTGGCGTTGAAAAAGGAACACGGGCCGCGCTATAAGGAAAGATATGGAGAAACGAGTAGACAGACCGACTGAACGGGAGAGAGAGAGAGCCGGAGAAAAATTGACTGGAGGAGCTTAGAGAGAGATATTGCACACGCGGGGATGGAGATGGAGAGAGAGAAGCTGTGCAAAGCGGACGGTGACAAAGCGAGAGACGAGGGATAGGGTTATATATATATATAGAGGAAGTTTGAGGTGGACACGAGCGTAACAATGGGATCGCGAATCACGATTGTGTGAATTTGCGCTCTGAGATATACGCACTTAGAGTAATTGTTAATTGCATATATATAATAGATCGACAGCAGGCAGTTTTATCGGTTGCTTTTCCCTCGATAGTTGGCGAGAAACCGATATTTCCTTGTATACGCGCGACTCGTTCAAGAAAATGCAAGTGTGCCGCAGCTTTAACGAATTTCCAGCCCTCGGCCGGCAGCAAAAGTGAGTGTATATGCGGAGTGGCGCGCGAGATGCAAAAGTAATGTGTCGAGTAAGTAACGAGTCGTAAAGAAGGAGAACGTATTGCGAGAGACGGCCTTGTTTTCTCGTCCACCTGCTAAAAAGTCGAATTTATCTTTTCGCTTTCGCTCTGTTCCAGTGGTGCGCTAGTCTCTCTCTCTCTCTCTATCTCTCTGTCGAGACTTTGGGAAAGTACACGATTCTACTCTTTTTCGATTTAACTTTGCGCTCACGTCGAGTGGAAAATACAAAATCACTTCACCATTGACAGGCTGGCGATATAAAGTATGACAATCTGGATACGATAAAATTGTCGGAACGAAATGCTAATTTCACGTCAAACATCCAGTACGTATAAGAAATTCCTCAACTTCGACTGTCATGCGGCACTTGCAGAATCCAACATCCTCCCGAATACACTTGCGCTTTAGAAATGAGAATGCATTTGGGGCGAGATCGTTTACCTCTCTCTCTCTCTCTCTCTCTCTCTCTCTCTCTTTCCACTTTTTTTCCCTTCCCTCTTCGGATGTACATCTCAATCGCGCATAACTTTAGATCTGGAGCGCTTTCAAAAAGATAGCCTAAGTAGTTTCCTATTCCCGTGCGCGCGAAGCGTCCCTGATAAGAGAAAGAGAAAGAGAGGCATCGAGAAGATACGCACACTTTTACGTTCTACAACAGGGAAGTTCCATGTACGTTGCTACTGCTGCTGCTGCTGGGGGTATGTGTGTGTGCTAGCGCGGATATCGAGTTACTAATATAAAGCCCCCTGCTATATGTGCGTATACACGCGTATTATAGTATACATGTGGTTATACGCCTTGTATAGATTGGATTAGTCGTTCTTTTTGCTTGTTGGATTGACACTGGATTATTTTGACGAGCTCTCATTTATTTTGATGGGTACGCAGCACGTGTCAAAAGGCTTTTGTTTCTTTTCCTTGTTCGCTTCTTTTCTTTTTTGTTTAAAAAAATGCTCGCGACAAACGATGAATTGTCCAAAATCTTTTTCTTCTAGCTTATTTCGATTTCAGGATATTATATAGAGCGAAGGAGAAAGTCTCGTAAATTCACGTATACATGCAAATAGTGTGTACCGGAGTGCATTAAAATTTAGTCTCACTGGATCTAACCTTTTCTACTTACAATATACTTGCCCGTAAATGTACGCATTGTATATACGGCGATGTAAAGCCATTATCTTCATTTCATTTCAACAATAACGTATGTACAACGGGGAATTCAAGACTTACTTCGTGTGTTATATGGATTTCCGTATACAAGCAATATTAACGTTATCCCAAGGTGTACTATATGTCCAGTTATGCGCTTACACGTGTAGTTTCCCCAAACATCTCGTGCATTCTCTCGAGTATAGATGCGACCGACCGAATGCGCTTGCGAAGAGCTAATTCTCTTGTAAGACCGTGCATATATGGGAGTATTTGTGATTTACGTTATACGATTTTACTCTAATAAATGTAGATGGCATGCTTTATACAATGATTAATTTATCGAGATTAATGATACGATATGTATTACGAGTATGCATTGTTTTAATGTAATTATTGTGAAATACATTTATATAGAAAATATTAAATGCTTGTATTGTATTCATTACAATTTACATAATAAGTATGCGCATTGCATGAATTTCCATCATGTTTTTCAATTGATGCGTATACATTTATATCCCGAACATCGATGTAAATCAATGATGCAGTTTTTTAATGCCAGTCATTAACATTAAGGCTTTCAAGAACTATAAGTGTCGGACGAAATTCAATTTAATGAGCCTTTAAAACGCGCGAGTGAGGAAAGTCAGGAAAAAAAAAACTTGGACTAAATATAATTAAGTGCGATCGTCTGGAGACTTTTCTCGTTCTCTCGCGCGTTCCTATATACATGTAATATACTAAAAAGCTCATTTCCCGAGAATTTAATCGAGCGTGGAAAATTAGTCAAACGTCGCGAAGCTCTAAAGTCCACTTAGCGACGAATGTATTCCCGAAAAATCTTGATTTTTGGGTAAAAGTCATTTAAACGCGCGGCTGCAGCTAAAAATATCGCGCCGATGCATCTCTCCCTCTCTCGCAAGATTCATTTCCCGTCAAGAAAAAAGCTCTGAAGTCTAAACGATAAAGCATGGAAGCAACTTTTCATGTGTCCGCGCGAAAGTGCAATGGTTCTCCTTGTCCACGCGTGTTTCCGAGAAAAAGAGAAGGATTGAGAGAGAGAGAGAGAGAGAGAGAGAGAGAGAGAGAGAGAGAGTCATCGATCTCGCTCAGCCCGATGAGAATAGTGAATGGAAGACGAAGAGGGTTAAGAAGAGGAATTACATATCGAATCCGGAAGCGTATACCAAGCGAGCCGCGAAAAGGTTAAAGCACCTTGCGTCGGTCGCGCGCGGCTGCAATTGAATGATGGCCACGTCCACGTGGACGGATTAGCGCGCAGGGATTAAGATTGGCTAAGCCGCAACGTCTGTGTGTGTGTGTGTGTGTGTGTGTGTGTGTGTGTGTGTGTGTATGCAGTGTCGGAAACGGCCAGTGCTCCGTCGACTGCTCGTATATATATACGCCGCCGCTGCACCTTCTCTTTACGTCGTAATACGCACAAATGTTTTTGTCTTTTTTTTTTCTTTTTTTTTCCCTCTTTTTACGCGGAATTGACGGCGGTGCAGTAGCTATTCAGGGATGCTCAAGTGATCGCAAGGGAATTCTAATGTGGGAATGTTTGCTATAGTGTTGTTTGTACAGTGAATTCTAATTGTGCGTGTATGTGTGGAATTCATCAGTGTTTAAGGATAGCACAAAGAAGACTTTGGCCCAATAGTAATTGGGCTTGTAGAAAAATGAAAGTGACGCGACTAATTTCGGGGAATAATTTTATTGATATAAACAAAATGCGCAATGTGCGCACGAATCCATTTAGTTCTAGCTTCATTTTGTAGTTGAACGGTATTAAAAAATTCTTTGATGCTCGTTTCCTTTGGCTGCCTTACTTTTTCTCATTTTTGGGCTTTCCCATAATCTATAACTATATAAACTATACTTTTTAGAAGTATACCGCGCGAAGTGCGACGCCGTAAATCATGCGCTTTAGAGCGCGTCGTGCGTAATGACTAAATACCAAAATTAACTGTGCAAATCACGAGGTACAAGTGAGCCAGTGCGAAAGAGAGAGAGAGAGTGAGAGAGAGAGAGAGAGAGAGCGGCGTATGACACACCGGAGGAAAAAGAGCTTCGCGCTCGATGCACTCATTCACCAGCTCGACTCTTTCTCTTTTGCTTAATACCACTTTGACGATTGCCTCATATTCTCGATTATTGTCGTTTCGAAGAACTACACTTGTTTATTTCTGGTGAGCACCGTATTTTTCATTTAGTTTATATATAATGCGTGAAATTGAATTTTGTGAATGTGTACCCGATCTGCCGAAACAATGTCTTTGTGACGTTCATTAATTATTTCAACTTGTATTCATAAAAAAAAAACGTGAATGCCTTTGTTCAAATGTCAGCGTTATTCTAAAGTGGATGTTTTTTTCAAAGTTACTGCGAAATCTCCGCAGATAAAGCACTTTACGCCAAAATATTGTTTTTAGAGTCACCAAAAAATTGGCTCTAACTTCGCCGGGGAAAAGTAAGCTTTAAAAGTTAAAAAAAAAAAGAAACAAAAACATTTTCAATATTCGTGGAACTCCATTGGCCAGCATACAACTAAAAGGACCAAAAGAGACCAGACTATCAACTATCAATCCCCCGATTAAAACCCATTCCTACAAGCCAATCTTTAATCGCAGCTCGATCGAAAGATCTGAGCTGCGCGTCGATCCACGTGGGCCTCGTTGTTGCCGTGACAAAAAGAGCGCGCGCTCTCGCACGACCCCCTGCCCCCCTGCCAGAGCAGCAGATGACCGGTGAACGATCGTCGACGTGTGGCCATTCGCGACTGTCAAAATGGCCATCATCGTTCCGTACCTAACGCTAAAATCCTCTTTCTCTCTCTCTCTCTGGTAATCGGGGGGGGGGGGCAGCTCTCAAAAAGCCTAATATAAAACACGGGCTCCCGCTCGGTCAGAGAGAGAAAGATAGAGAGAGAAAGAGAGTGAGAGTGAGGCAGGCACGCCGTCACGTTTCGCCCGCAAGCTCGACGCATTGCGTTATACTCTCTCTCTCTCTCTCTCTCTCTCTCTCTCTCTCTCGGATCGTTTCTATTCCTGGAGCAGCACCCTGACTCGACTTCTCTCGCGGAGGAGGCAGTATTCCAACACGCGCTCCGCTACACACATACACATACCGATCTATACGCGTCAGTCTGTGTCTGTGTGTGTGTGCGTGTACATGGCGGTGGAGACGCCGTGGAAGAAAAGAGTACGAGTAGTTTTGAGCGTGTCGTCGGCTCGCCAACTACCCAACTGCTACACAATATTCGCGCGCGCGGTCCACCAGTGGTGCGTGCTACTCACTCGCTCTCTGTGTTTATATACCTTTCTTCGACAGTGCACCTGTATACACTACACCGTACACCATTTACCTTTTCTCTCGTGTCGTGTCTGTTTCTCCACTGGTTGCAACTCCAAAGTTTCTGTCCGTGTGTGTGTCTGTGTGTCTGTGTGTATGTGTACGTGTACGAGCGTCATGTATATAACTGAGCTTTTACGGTGCGAGTACGAGCTTGCACACATCTTCTGTGTGTGTGTGTGGACGCGGCTACCGCCCTCTCTCTCTCTCTCTCTTGCAAGCCCTAGCTTGTACACAACGCCTGGCTCAAGTTTGCAACGGGAATCGGTTGACTGTGTTCGCTGTGCTGTACCTATATAGTATGTATATATAAGTTGAAAAAGTGCATAGCACGCTGTATGCTTATGCAGCCGTTCGTCGGAAGATCTCGGATGGACTGCCGAACGAGCGAGATTCATTCTTTTCGGCCGAGATCTATTTTCGGCCCCCAAGATAAGTAGTCCATCGTGGTCGTGTGTGCTTAAACTGTTGAAAAATTGCCTCCCACGGCTTCTATCCGACGCGTCAACGTCGCGACCTGTGTGTGTCCACGTGCGCCAACGCAGAACCTATTATACACTTTTTCCTTGCCCTCCACCCCTTCCCCCCGAGCGTCCGTCATTCTTTTCTCTTTTAAAGCTCAAGATCAGAGAACTTGTAGCGTTACACGAGTGACATGTAACATCGCGCTTGCGGTAAAACGTGCCACGCGGCCCCCAACATCTGCTGCTCTAACCTCACTTCTCTCTCTCTCTCTCTCTCTCTTTCTGTCTTTGCTTTTTCTCTATAGTTTGTTTCGCGCGAGTAGGCGCCAACCGAATTCTCGGAGCTTTCGTACGACTACAGTCGCGCAAAATTTCAAAAGCCTTCGTCTATATTTCGCCGCTGCGCAATGTTGTTTTCTCCGTATGCGATAATAATGTACCGCGAAAGATCTACTTATCTTTTGGGACGTATACAGTGTGACCTGAAATTTAGCTTAAGACCGTTCGAATTTTCCAAGAGAAACCAGTGGAAACGGGGGATGCACACGTGGGTGATGCGGTAAACCCACGCGCAGCTTTGATTCGTATGGACGGGAATGTAGCGACAGCAGCCGTGAAGTTGTGTATATCACACACCGCGAGACAAATAGTTTCGGCATGTTCGAGATTTGTCTCTCTACACGCTATTTTAACACGAGCGTGTAGACGCGTCCGCCCCGCGACTTATATACCGGAAGCGAGGGAAAGAACTTAACAAGAGTATCAACTTGAAATATATATATGTAACATTTTTGCCACGGTCGCGAAAGCTGAAAAATATCAATGCAAGACCCTCGTGCTAATCGTCCGAGATTAAAATAGACATTCGTATAACGCGCCTATTATCTTCTCTCGAACCCATGTAACCCCATCACCGTACACAGCCTTTTCCAACGGATAAATCGCGACGAAACGCGCACGCGGCCGCCTTTGAAACACCTGCTCGCAACGACTCGCGATATAATTTTACACGGCGGACGCGTGTCTTGCGTCATTTAGGGAGAGGAGGGGGAGGCAAGCGAGAGCGTACTATACGCGCGCACATCGATGCCGCAGAGGAATAATAAATAGAGGAGCGTAACGGGCGCCGCCGCGGGGCCACCGTGCCGAGGGCGGACCTCTAACTATATGCATGATTTGTTTGGGAGCGCGCGATAAAAGAAATGTTTATATCGTCGGGGCCGCTGCTGTCGGCGTCGACCGTTTGGGAATATATACCTATATATACATATCTGCATCAGTGGCTGGCTAGGGACATCGACTATACTGGTTTTTTCTTCTTTTTTTTTTCGGTAGGGTAAATATTTGATAACGAGAGTTGTGCGGCTTGGCCTATACAAACATGTGGGATTTTTCAAAATATTGACTTATGTGCTGCTGCCGCTGTTGCTGCTGTGTTTGTTCGTTTGGTATGTATGGGTGGATATCGTGCGATCGATCCATGGATTGATATTGAAAGTAGCTGCTTATGACCTTTGAAGATTTAAATCAATAAAGCTGCTGCGTGATTATAGGTCGATTCGCGCACGAATGTCAATAATGACAATCACGCCTTACTTATAAGTCAAATCGATCAAACAGCCGCAATTTAGGTATACGCAAACGCGAAAACCGATCGATCATCGATCATCTTCGTTACATAACCCACCGCTCGAATCATCTAAGCTTTCGTCAATTAATCACAGTTCAATCCAAACTGCCGTCAGTCGGTCAGCCAGAAAAACTATAGATACTCCGCTTCCAAAAGTTCACCGACTCCGTATAAATATACGAACAAAGCACCTTGTTCAGACACGCATTTTGACCGAAATTTACCGAAAATCAGCTCTTCTATACAAATATCAATCCGGCCCATTGTTATCTCTGGTGCTTGCGCGCGCGATATACATAAACGCAGACGGCTCGATGATCTTCGCGAATTTATTCAACGATGCATAATCTCACTCGCTCGCAACGCGGGACGTTCGTATAAACAAACTCGCGATTCGGACCTCGTGTAAGTGTGTGTGCGTGTGTGTTCCAGTGGTGTAACGCGCGGGTAGCTACTCCATTCGGTTGAGCGCCAGAGAGATTTATTAAGTGGAATTAGTTGCGGGCGAGAGGCGCCTTTAGCTATTGGCTGTGGGAGCGTGCGGTCGGTACACGCGCAACGAGCCGATCATCCCGATGCTCCTTTCTGCTATACTATGCACTGATGACGATTACCGGAGATGCGGACTGTAGAGCCGTTGTATAGTTCACTGTAACGTTCAGGATTTTCAGAATGGATAAGAGGATTTTTTTCCAATAATTTGATGATTTGTTTTGATGATTGCTCGAGTTCACTTTCCAAAGTTCTTTGGTGTAAAAAAATGTTGTTCGAGATTTTATGGTGTTAATATAAGGTGTTAATGTATCAAAGCTTACTGGTATCACTGCACTATGCAGTAAAATTACAATCTATTATATACGTGCATATCTTATTATAGGAATAGCTGCTTTTTTACATATGCATTGCGTAACTCAAACTAATCGTAATCGAATGAAACCGAAACAATTACATTCACTTCCGAGCACATAAAACTCGCGTATGCGAGCATAATAATCACCGCGCCCATCCCCGCAATCGTACATATCCATCCACTAAACGCCTTGATCCCCATATCCAAACACACCCATTTTTATCAGCCTCTGCACCGTTACGTTAATTAACCATATATACCCAACGAATCTCGCGATCCTATATATCCGGCATGTAAGATAGCTAAACGCAAATCCATAGCTCGGCCCAAACAAGCGCCTCTGAAATTTCGCATAACTGCATCGCTGTAGGATCGAGAGACAGAGAGAGAAAAATTCGAAACTCGCGAGCTACACTCGCAAGAAATACCAGAGTTCGATCGATCGATATCGTCTCAAGGGGGGGTTGCGTGTAGTTCTGATATCGCGGACTTTATATGTACACCTGCAAACTTGGAGGCGTCTGCACGTGTGTGTATGTGTGCGTGTGTGAGACAGACAAATTGATGAGCGCCGCGTCGGTATAGATCTCGATATGAATCCGATTTCTCGCGGCTGGGGTTCTGCATTGACGTGGCGCGAGATTGGATCGAGAGGATGGGAAGAGAGAACTTGAACTTGGACAAAAATACCAGCCGGATCATTTGAATAATTAGATGAGATGTTTAGTGCGGAATCGTTTTCTTTTTTGTTCTTTAATTGGCTGCTAGAGTTCTAGTCTTCGATTAATTAATGGACGGTCGATATGAAAAATCGGATCGATTAAATTATTCTAATTATACGCTATACTTTCTTCTATACATTTTCTACAAAGCGCAGATGATCTAATTATACATTAGAAACCATAATACAGCTTCGTTCACTGCAGCGGATCCACCACACCTCTTAATTCTCCACCGTTCGTTCGTCCCGCTTAATACAGCTCTCGTTATTTTCATTCCTCCCAGCTCAACGGCACAATCACCGCGATCGCTATATACACGCGGCAGCGAAAAAAGAAACAACGCAACACTATACATGAACTCGCGGTGGCACGTGTCGAATGTTTGCTCAGCGTATCTAAACCACGGCGTGTTGTTTATATATATGTATGTGCGGACCGATTAGGCTTATATACGCCGGCGCAGACGCGCACGCTTATATACGTAAGTGCGCGCGTATGGTAAAATGCAAATTGCGCCGTGGAAGGGTCATAAATTTTCTAATGATGATGTACGAGCGACCGAGCGAGAGGCTTTAATCGAATGAGAGAAGAAGACGGAGGGGGGGGGGGCATGGCATAGAGAAACGGTATATTACACTCGTGTGTGCATGCGCGTTATATAGTCGAGCGCCGCTTTTTCCGCGTACCGAAATAGAAGAGGCGTGCAGCAACTTTCTCGAGAGGGCTTTTCAGAGATCTTCGTGTCTGAACGTGTGTATGTCTGTGTGTGTGTATCTTTATTTCGTTGCGGGAGTTCGGATGTGTTTTTTGTTTCTTTTTATTTCGTATACGATTCGTGGCCGAGGGAAACGTGTGGGGCCTATACGTTTGTACCGCTATAATGTATAGCTTTTAATAGTTTTTGGAAGTTGGTTTTGGGAAACGATTAAAATTATTGAGTGTGTCGTTTCTTCTCGAGAAAAGGGTTATACTAGAGTTTCTTACTAGATTTTTTACTTGGAAAATATAAATTGTCTATTTACGTTCGAGTGGCGGAAACAATCTGTTTACCCCATTAATTCTGCTAAAAATGGTAGATACGCTAATTCGAAAATCGTCCCGCAAGTTAAGTATATAGCGAAATCACTAAATCAACTTGCAAAGAAAATCAAAACCCTCTCACTGAAAACAATCGAAGATCTCGCGCGAAGTATGCGAAATCGTAAACGCACACATCGACTGAATGAAAATTCTCGGATAGCGTGATACATCAACACCAAAAGAAATATATCCCCGAGCAGAAAATCCAAACGCATTCGCGCTCGGTGAAAAATCACGCGCTATACAATAGTTTCTCAATAACTAAACGATATGTGTATTACTCGCTTAAACGATAAATATGCAATAATTACAAAGTCCGTGCGCGTGTGTGTGTGTGCACCGATATTTTTAATCGGAGGCTTTTCCACTGCGCGTTGCCTGCGTCAAGTAGCGTGAGGCCGAGTATAAGGGGCTGGCCAAGAGCCAGCGCGAGGCTACTGCACCGCCCCATCGTCGTTTTTTTTCCTTGGGCAAAAGATTCTGTATAGAGTCGTGCTCTGTGTAACTCTTTGCTGCGGCCCTATCGCGTATTATATTATAGCTGCGGAATGGAGAGAGCGAGAGTTGTAACAAGTGGCTGATACATTTACCCTCGATTATGAACTACCGGCAACTGCGATACATCCTTGTCTCTGAATGTTATAGTAGTGCATTTCCGGGTATATGAGTGACAAACGGGAGCGTGAAAAGATGTCGCGCTTATTTCGCGCCGTCTGTGACAATAAAGCGTTTATCGAACGGCTGATGACATGCACGCGCAGCTTGGAATTTATATTTCTCACCAGCCATCTTACTTTTACGATTATACACGCAGACCTTCCTATAAACGCTTACCGTTATGTATTATTATTAGCTAACTATAGAGGCACGAGCATTTAACAGAAAAAGAGCCGCCGCGCGTTTGTCACTTTAAAGAGCTATAACGCGCCTGTCTATTTAGATCGCGCACCATCCACTTGCGACACTTTTTGAATTTCAAAATCCCAGATGGGTGTCCCGGCACGCCGCGCGGCTTTTCCACAACGATGGCGACGTTGACTAAACGGTATTATATTTTCCTCGAAGGCGCGTAAAACTCGAGCTGAGCGGAGTCCATAAAATGTTTTTTTTTTCGTTCAGCCCGCGCGCCGAGCGAGAATAAAAAAATAGCTACGGAAAAGAATGTGTGTACGTTTTGCATTTCAGCTGTTATATAGTTACGAGTGGCGCTCTGGACTTACGTCGATTAACTCGCGTATACGTTGGAATTCGATTTTCCATTATAGTCTTTGATTTTTTTTTTGCGCGCGCACAAGTGCGTTTAATCCGCTATCGATTTTGAACTTTCTCCTTCCTTTCGTTCGTGGGTATATTATTTGTATCATTATGTATTCTGATTTCACTTGGATTAAGCGGCGATATATAAAAGTGCTCGAATAATGCACAATCGCGCGCGCGCGTACTTATAATAGTTTACGTAATCGAATTACTTTTGAATATGTATATATCGATGCCCACTCGGTTTCCTGGATGCGATGCTATAATATATCTTGATCGAAACATCACTTTTATACACATAGATAATCTACCATTTACGCATCGCTACTTTCCTTCACTGCTATGTATATCGTTTAACATGCTTCAGTCGCTGCGAGCGTGCATCGCACGGACCTTCACGCCCGACCATTCTTCTATATCGATCTCCAGCTATGAGACCTAAACGTATATCTATATGTATATATATGATGCACTTAGCATAAGAACCGAGCGAACAAAAGGCGCAAAAAAGAAAACGTGTCCGTATCGCCTTGAAATTCCGCGATCTAAATTTCGAGAAGACGAAAATTATGCATCGCGCGGCACGCAAAGTCCTAGATACCTAAATATTTTCTCCCCTACATTCTTCACCTCTCTCTCTCTCTCTCTCTCTCTATCTCATCCTTCTCCTACAAACACCAAACGACGCGCACACACACACACACGCTATAAATCTCTCTTCCTCTCAAGCCCCGGCGTGAAATAATTAAACGAATCGAGTAAATAAATCAAATAGCCCAACGCGTGCACAGGTGTTGAAATAATCATTTTGTACGTATATAAGAGCGCGTGCACACAGGGTAAGGAGAAAAAAAGTATCGAGTGCATGATATATACATGAGCCGGGGTGTGCAAATAAAGCTTAATTAAACGCGAATTACGAGCTCAATTAAGTGCGCGCATATGTGTACGCGTGTCTTTCTATATCTCTCCCGATGGTATACCGCGACGTTTGTCAGTGAGTTTAACTCGTCTCTCCTGTATGTGAGGATTGCTTGAACTCTACTCGTGTGTGTGTGTGTGTGTGTGTGTGTGTGTGTGTGTGTGTGTGTGTGTGTGCAGGATATCTGGAAAAGGTCGGGCGTGAATATTTGCAGGTTGATGAGCGCGTATATAGTCTGGAATCGAGGTTGAACCGGTGGGAATTGATGAAGTTTTCAGTTTAACGACGCAAACGAAAGAGAATCTCGCGCGATTACGCGTCGCGTATCCAAAAAGTTGTGACCATTTCTCATTAAATGCATCCAACTAAGTTCCGCGCGCGTATCTCTCGTATACGTCATAAATCCAAGCGAGCGAATCGCGTCTATCTATGCACCGCGGGAGGATATCGCAGCGGAGAAAGATTGAATAGAGAATAAGCGCAGGAACACATGTGTGTAAAGTAAGAGGGTAGAATGAGGGATTTATTGATGAGATCGGGAAGAATCTGATGGTAGATGGGAGGGAACGAAGGAAGCGCGGAGATATGCGACATCGTTCGTGATCCTCCTTCCGGATGGCCGTTTAAACCGAAGGCTATGGAATGAAAATCATTCCAAACGCAACCGCAGTGGATAATACACGTGTGAAATATGTCGTTTCGCCCGGTGTTGGATGGCCCTAGAATAACGAAAAGTAGGTTGATGAAATTTTTAGTGGCCATATCTACTTTGGGATGTGTGTATGTATATGAGGCACACGTCCTACTTCCACGCGGGGAATTTCTTATGATTTGTTACTGCCAAAATATGTCTTCGTCTTCTTCGTTTTTTTGTGAATAAAAGAAAAGAAAGCAATCGGCTGCGCGGGCATGAAATGTGAGTGTGGGCCAAAATTTTAGAGGATAGACAGTGCAATTTTAAATCTATGCTCCAGATAAAGGTATTCCAAATTTGGTAATGGACTAGATGTATGAGAAACGAATTTTATTGCACCACCCGGAAGAATAATATAGTTACTTTGATTTATTTCGAGTTAATAAGGACTGTTTATCGTGCGTATAAAACTATTTTCAATAGAGTTTTGTTAGTATATCCAATCGTTGTAGTAGCTATAGAAACTTCTTTGAGTGCCCATGACAATATCATTATTTTTAATACTATAATTCAGAAAACGCCCGATTCTCGGAACTTAAAAGAAACTACAAGCTGGTTACAAAAGTTTCTCAATTTGTTATGGCTCGAGCGGGATTAATGAATGAGAAGGATGTTATGGAGAAACTCCCGCGAGTACGAAGTTTTTGAATCTGAAAATAGCGCCATTTTAGGGCCGTGCTGACACTGGGCAGAGTGTCAAAAGATATTCTATTTACAAAATTTATAGGATCTTTTCACAGTTAAACCGTGACACACGCCGGGACCGTTATGTTTTATTTGCAATAAATCAGAATCTGTCCTCCTTCGCAATATTTCCGGGACTTGACTTGTGTTCGGGTTAAAGTTGCACTTAATAAGCCCTCGGCATTGTTAATATTAAAGTTTCTTTCCACTACAAATACATTAATAACCAATAGTATCGATACTTTCATTTATTTTCCAAATAACTCTTTCTTATTATTTACAATAATAGCATTTTTTGTGCCGCCGTTCAAATTAACGGAAAAAACAAAAATCTACCCAAACGCTCTATATAAACTATATAAACATAGCTGGGGCGCTCGTCAAAAGAGTCCAATTCCCGTATAAACACAAGAAGCCACATAAGCGCATCGGAGCTCACCCACAAAAGGGAACCCGCAACCAGACGCCTCCACCCCGAAAGAAACTATAAACGCGGGAACAATCACAGTGTATTCCCTCGTTGTAGAGTTTAGGCTCGTTCGGTCGGCTCTCGCGAGACTCGCTACGAAAATGCTATTCCGGTGCTCTTTGTCCAGGCGGCAAAGTGCAGCGGTAGCCGGTGCTCCGCTTTATATTAAGGCTATAGGGCCAAAATAGAATCGCGCCTAACATCAAACGAAAATCACGAAAACCACGCGGGGAGCAACGGGCGCAACGGTGGCCGACGGGTGGCTCGAAAAACCGCCGCCCGATTCTCTCTCCTGTATATGTCCCGACCCTTTGAAGTGCGGCCTGATATCGGCTACTGCTCTTGCTGCTGCTTCTGCTCGTTCGAGATACGTTGCTTATAACGCGCGCGGACCATCAGCGATACTTTGTTACTCGCCGCTACTACGTATATAGATGTATATATGTTGGCGTGTTGTGTAGGCCTAATCGTTGCGTCAGTTTCGAGGGTTTTTTTTTTCGAAGGACTTGTTGATCAAATGAAACATTTGGGCTTTAGCATTTTCGTAGTTAATGTATATATGTTTTAGAATAATTTTTGGATCGGGAAAATTCGTCATTGCATAAAGATGAACATATATTCGCACTGATATATAGCTATAACTTTCCATTATCGTTCGTTCATGTTACCTTATCGAAATAAAGTGTATCACTTCGTATATATATATATATATATCTGTGTATTATTATAAAATAACGCTTTAGAAATACGCATTCCAACATTTTGATCAACAGCAGGATAAAATCCCATCAAAATGTACCAGACATATATCTCATTCGGTTCCACCTAGTTTTCGAAATTCATTATAGATGCATAAGCGTAATACAGGGTGTCGGTGATCCGCACACCGCGCTCCGAAAGCCGACGTTCCGTATTGTAAACTTTGATGGTACTCTGGCACAATCTCGCGGCTGCAGGATTTACCGTAAATAGTTGGAACCACGAAATTGCGCTGAAAAGTTTACGTATAGCTTCGCGGTCACCTCGGACATTCATCAACTTTTCTCTTTATTTAAAAATTGGAGGTTATAGGATCGTTAGTATGTTTTTAATCGTCAGGGCTATAGTTTTAATTTGGAAATCTCGCTTTTTTAGATTGACTCGTTTCGAATTGGAGCAAATGTGTATATGCATAAGAAGTATGCAATATGGATCGCGTATAGTTATAGACTTTGTGAAACTACTGTATAGTAAAAGTTAAATAAATACGTTAATATTAATGCGTTATATCAAATGAAAGTATTCTCTGTCCATATAGTTTTGAAATACTTAAAAAAAAAAAAAAAAAAAAAACACAATGCGAGCAAAGATATTAGACAAAGAAACGAATAAAACAAAAATGAAACCAAACCGTGTAAAATTAAAAACGATTTCAATTCGATCTAATAGTTGTTACTATCACACTCTATCCAGAAATCGCGACGGAAAACCCGGATTTTCCCGTTTTTTTGCACGCACGATAGATACACATGCGCCGTTGGTGTTCCGGGTTCACAGCTGCCAACCCATGAATCAGACGTCAAATTTAGAATTGGCCGCTCGACAGGCGTCAATCTGTCCGTCAATCATCAAACATCGACTATACAACCCGCCTACAAATCCACTGCTTCACGCACACGCACTTCCACCTAATAGATCCCAATCCACCACATAGTCCGGAATCTCCGAAGCCGCGGCGCGCTTCAAAAGTCGTCGTTGCTAATTTCGCGATGTTAAAGAAGAAACAAAAAAAGATCTCCAAGCCAGTCGTTATTACATATATAAATAAACCTCGTGGTATAGGGCCATTATTCGGGCGATAGCAGTTCCGTTATATCGGCATGCGCCGGCGGAGCTTTAAAATCGAGAAGGCCTTTCAGCTGCTGGGTCTGTACAAGCTAGAGAGAGAGTCCGATGATGATGATTGAAAGGCCGGAAAAAGATTAACCGGTTTTACGATCGCTAATAAAGTCGCGCGAGAGCATCCCGAACGACTCATCTGCAGCGAGACGCATGGAACGCACGAGCGCTCATGCTGACGGTGCAGCCGAAATGAAAATCTATTAGTGGATACGGCGCGCGATCTGAAAAACCCACAGAATTAGAGTAGAATTTTCACGTTCCAAAATGATGTCGCGCTTTTATTAAATATCAACTGTTGAATTCAATGTTTCATTTGCTATCGTTTCCCATAAATATCCCATTCCAAAAGTATTCTTCGAAAATCCCGAACGATTTGCCGCTCCGAAAAGCGCTCGCGTATTGTTTTGGCTGACGTCCCCCACCCCAGAGCTGCTGCTGCTGCTGCCCACCTGCAAATGCACATGCACACGACCACCGAAATGACTGTTGAACGAGCTGAAGCTCTCTCTCTCTCTCTCTCTCGCTCTCGAGCTCAGCTCCGGTGAAAATCGAGCGAGTGGTCCAAGCCAAGTGGGCGAGTGGCGCCTATGCCAAGTGTGTTTCTTCTTGGTCGCGCACTTGCCCGGATCAAGCCGGAAACCCAGGAGAGCCGACTGTCATTGTCTCGTGCGCGACTCGCTTCGCAAGTTCCCGCGAGTGTCGCTCCACCTTTTCCTCCTCTACATACTTTTTATCGTTGCTTAACTCCGAGTGCTGGACTTTTTTTCTTTTTTTTTTTCTTCCTTTTTTTGTTTGTTTGTTGCGAGTGATGTTTTGTCACCGGACAAAAGTGTGTGTATGTGCGTCTCTCTAAAACTTTAAGCTGTAAGTAGGGTCGAACCGTGATGATGCTTCATTGCATTTTACGGTTTAACTTGTGTATACGGATGAGATCGCGACTGCTCGATTTCGGCTTACGACGTGGGATCTTCCACGCGACTTGTTTTTCGAATGACAGTTTTTTATTAACAATTGACAATGAAAATTAACGCTCGACGTCGGGATTATTATCGACCCCCAATTAAAAAAATCACACTACTGCAATAACCGCCAATTATCATTAAATCTCAACGTACTTAAACTTGATAATCCACAGCGGGGCATTTAAAACTTGGCCGGGGTAATATATCTCGATTAAATATTTGCGCGAACTCTACGCTTCTCCTCGCTTTAACTCGATTACAAGTTGGCTAATTCGACGCGTGGAGAAACCGCTTTAAAACTACTTACCCTACGGACTCGCGTCAACGTTTAATACGCTTTTATATATAAATTCCTTCTGCCGGGCGTTCGCGCGAAGATGCTGCACGCGAATCCAGTGATGTGGACGTTCACCTCGTAATGTTTGGAAACACTAATTAAGCTCAACGATCCATTAAAGCGAACATCGTGAATTTCACCCGAACGATATTAACGTCCGCAAAAATTCCAAACCTCTCAAAACCGAGGAAGTGTTAAGTGCACCAGCCGAAACGACGAGGCGTCTTCGGTCCTTTTCGCGCATCGCAGTGCGATCATCCCTAAAAAGAAAGTTGGGAGTGTACGCGAGCGGCTGTTACATCATTGCGCGAGCGTTTCTCTCTTTTTCCTTTTTGTACTCTTATACACACGGTTGCCTTCCAACCAGTTTGTCGTCACTGGACGCTCATAATGTAGCCGGTCGAAGCTTTTCGCGCCGCGGCAGGCAAAAAGGAAGGGCCTGCGCCGATTACAAAGTAAATATAATCGGACGGCCGCGCGATTTCTTGTTAAGTCAATCAAAGTCGTATTAAATTTGCCGCCGCCGCTCCAGACGCTCTCTCTCTCTCTCTCTCTCTTTCGAGTTTTAGCGCTGTCCAAATATTTATTCGACTCTTCTGGACCATCTTCGTTTTTGCAGAGAGAAAGAGAGAGAGAGAGAGAGAGCCATCGATGCCTCGAGTGCTTCGGGTTGAGTGTTAAATTTCCTTTTTGTTTTGCTAGCGCGCGCGCGGTCGAACGAGTTGGCGAATCTTTTTACCCATGTGCACATTCTCGTATACTCCGGTTTGTTCTCCTCGCGACGAGTTTCTCAAACAATTATTGTTCATTAATTTGCAATTTCACAATATTAATACATAAGCAAACAATGAAAATTTAGCAACATTTTGGTGTAGTAGCGCATTGAATTAAAGCAGGTTTAACAACCTCGAGTTAAAAAGGACTGCAAGTCGTGTGTACGTGTTTTCCTGTTTTAAACTTCTGAATCAGCTCTGCGCTAAAATTCATGGAATATCTCGACGAGCCAAAGCCGTTCTCTTAATTTCTGGTCGTAGCCGGGGGAGCTCAGCGTTATAGAGCCACTGTGCTTTTATGTGTTTGATAAGCACGCGAGCAACAACTTTTCCGTTTAAGTAAAAAAGGATCGTGGGCTTGTGAAGCAGAAGCCAGATATTTTTTTTCTCTAGCATTTATTACGTTTAATTAGTCGTATCGTGCGAATGAAGCGTAAAAAGTAAACTATTGTTTAACTTTTCAATTGATAAATTTTCTTGTGCGATCGTGGATAAAATTACGATTATTCGCAATTGAAAATTATTTCTGAAAGTATATTCAAGATTGACGAATCATATTATTTTCTAAAATAATTGTGCAAAATATCAGCAAATCCTATAATTTGTTGTTTTCGACCTCAATGTTCTCTATCAATGTTACATTTTAGTAATAACAATTTTGATTTTAGCTGAACTAAGTTGTATTTCCTTTTATTTTTTTACATTATTTTCAATATGTGACAAAGATACAATTTATCTAATTAACTCAGCTCAGCCCGAAGTCGGGAGTAACATAAGCTTCCGAAACGTTGCAGCTGAAATAAAATTTATTTCGCACAGAATTAGTTCGCACCGATCGATCTCTTCTACCTTACTTCTTTTACTAACCATCGCGTCGTTTTACCTGCGCTTTCGTTCTTACGAATAAACGTGTCGATTGTTTCAACAACTCATTAACAGCCAATTCCACGAAACTCGCCACTGCACGGCAAGCCTCTGCTATATTACACCGAAACTTTCGAGTCAATCGCGCGTCACTGCATTCCAGCACGAGTGACATACACACGCAGCCACAGTCACACACATACACACACGCATACACACCGGCATTCCTACGCTTCTCGCATCGGATCGGCCCGAGAAAAATGTATAAAAAGATTCTGCAAGAATCGTAGGAACGTCCGGTGTGTGCCGCCGCCGCCGCCGCCGTCACTGTCTGCTACTGCTGCTGATGCGTCGCCCTCTGAATTCTTCAAAAACTCGAGCTCTTCTCGCAGAACTAAGTCAAACGGACGCTGCAACAAAAAAAGGAAACCGGATCAAATAGAGGATGTCGGACGATGCCGCGTACGCTGCAGCAGTATCCAGGAGCGGGGGTTCGATAATTTGAAATTCAAACAAAAAGTCGGCGATCTGCATAGCCGGTATATAAAACTTCCTCGTGCGAGTGTCCTTCTCTCCCTCCGAACGATGCCCAACAAATGAGGAGAAACTCGGTAGCTCGTGGAACCGCGACAGCGATTCAGAATGTTCGCCTCGAACGCGAGTCCGTTAAGACTGGGCCAGCATCGTCCAACTGCCAGATGACAACGGTCGAGTCCGCGCAGACGACGACGCAAAGTCTCGAGTCCAGTTAGAAATCACCGAAGAAGAAGAAGAAGAAGAAGAAGAAGAAGAAGAAGAAGAAGTGGTGGAAGTAAAGGGGAGGTAGAGAGAAGAGGCCTCGAGGATGCGCAGAGGAACGACACGAGCCCCGGACCCGCATGCCAATCATCAGCAGCGAGGTGCGCGTCGACGTCGACGCCCCGAGGCTGAGGATACCAATTTGAATTTCGCGCCGAGATCGACATCGCGAAAGTCGTGCTCCGGCCGGTCCGATCACCTCGTCTCCCGCACTCCGGCTCAAAGCCACTGACTCTTCTCGCTCGCGGCATATCTCGGGGATCTATACGCCGAAGATGCGAGAACGCAAGCGAGCCGAGATGTTTGCGCCCAATGACGAGGATACAGAGACACTCGCTTCGGTTTAGTTGTCGTTCAGCCGAGTTGTGCAAGAAAGAGAGAGAGAGTGAGAGAGAGTGCAGTCTATATACAAAGATTGGGCCGAGGATGAGAAACGATCGCAACTGATCAATCGGTGATGCGAGAGGTGCAGTGTCGCGAAGATGTTGGACATATTCCGCGGCCTCAAGAGCCTCATAAAGATCTCCCACATACACATAGACACGGCGGTATTCCGTCTCCACTACAGTCTCACGGTGATACTACTGATCGCCTTCTCCCTGATAGTGACGACCCGCCAATACGTCGGCAATCCTATAGACTGCATACACAGCAAGGACCTGCCCGAGGACGTACTCAATACCTATTGCTGGATACACAGTACCTACACCATCACCGCGGCCTACAAGAAGAAGGAGGGCTACGAGGTGCCCTTTCCCGGGGTCGACAACTCACGGGCATATCCCGAGAGCGAGAGGAAGGAGTACAGGTACTATCAGTGGGTCTGCTTCATGCTCTTTCTTCAGGTAATTATTATATATACTTTTATCTTACTTTTTCACCAACTTCTGCTCTGTGTGTGTGTGTGTGTGTGTGTGTGTAGTGGAAAAGTTGAATGTTGATCAATAGGTGCTAAAGAAAAAACCGCGTGATAGTCCTGGGAGACGTAAACTGATACTCTACAAAATGAAATTTTGCACTAGTCCAGATTGAGGTTTGCGTATGAAGCGATAAAAGAGAACGGTGAGAGAGATAGTTTGCATAGAAAAGTTTAATAGCAGCTGTACCGTTTTTTTATATCTAAAAGTGTTACTTTTCAGAGTGCAATAACTATAATGTAATCAATCGAACCGATACTATAATAAAAGTACCATTATGATTTATTTATTCTTATAACGCAGATTTATATAAGTCGAGTGGGCATTGAATAAAATGATTGAAGGAACGCTGCTACACTAAAAATATAATTTATATATCTATCTTATAGTTCACACATATCACGACTTACTCTGATTTATTACATTCTGCATTTCGTGTCGTAAAAACATATTTACCGTACATTATAAAGTACCTAATATACGTTTGCTTATATCTAAGATTTGCGATTTACATTATTACACGCAAATTTATGACAAATCATCCGCATTACACCCTATATACAATTCGCATTTCTTTTGTCATTAGCTCCTACCGCGTCCTGATCGAAATCCTCGATTCCGTATAAGTATGCCCTCTCGCAATCCATAATAATTCGCATCAAATAACAAAGCGACATACTTGAATATTCAATATTTCGTCGATACACAAAGACAATAATTTTTCAGAAATACACCTCGTACCATCGCTCGCGCGCTATATATACCCACACTTATACGACACAAAGGCCCTAACTCACTGCTCGGCCTCTGCCCCCTCATCCCTTTTTCTTTTTTTTTTTTTTTTCATGTCCCCGTTGCAGCTCAGTCGATGTCCACTCGATTTTACGAGTGCGCGCCCGGAGTGATTTGTAATACCTTCCCCCCTTTCCTCTTCGCCTTTCTATACTCATCGAATTTTTAATCAGCTGGCGCGAGATGGCTGCACGCTATATAGTCTTTACGGGCGTATACGCGAGCGCATATAGCGCGCTAGAAACGCGGAGAAACATAATAGAGAGAACCCACCCAGGAGTTGCAAGTGATCGTTTGAACTGCGAGCGTTTGACCCTGTGTGTGGAAAAATGATGATTTTACGACTATGGAAAGCTGTTTAAAAGCAATTATTTTTAAGAACGTGCTTATACAGCATTATTCATTCCATTTATTGTACGATAGATGTTGAATGGTATTTATTAGCTTTGTCGCTTACATGTAAAGCTGTATAGACAAGCTGATATTGAAATAAAATTGATTATTTTAATACTCAATATTATCGAACGCCTATAGAAAAAAACAAACGTTCAGGATACATATTATTATAAAGTTATTTAGTCATTAGGTTCTTATAAT
The DNA here is from genome assembly GCA_900490015.1 of Megastigmus stigmatizans. Classification (NCBI taxonomy): domain Eukaryota; kingdom Metazoa; phylum Arthropoda; class Insecta; order Hymenoptera; family Megastigmidae; genus Megastigmus; species Megastigmus stigmatizans. Next base: position 9,323 of record UELV01175023.1, on the reverse strand, counting down.
TATAGCTATTATCCTAACTCGCATGATTTAACTACTCTGACAGTATTAGATAATCGTATACGCAACACTTTTGTATCGTACACCGTTACGTATCACTCACTGCTATCCACTAATCAGTTTTTTTACGAATCCCGCAACGATAACGCGATAAATTTCCTCCCATTTTTAAATACCTCTCTGCAACGCAGACAACTCGCTACAGCGTAAAAACGCGAGGGTTCCAAATCGGCGCGACCACTTCATCGGGCGCAAAAACATAATCGCCCAATGTGCTTAACAATCGAGGATCGATCGGTGCACAATGCAATCTTAGCTGCATCGGCATCCGTCCGAAATTCCTATCGCGCGCACCGACCGCGTAATTACAAACTATACGTACGATCATCCATCGCGTTCCCTTGCTGCTGCACCTCATACCCCCCCTGCGCATCAAAATTACATAAAGTGCTCATCGTCCTCTCGTCGCATAAATCCTTACATATACACGCACGCATCTCGAAACTTTCTCTATACAGAGACGACACAGGACGCGAAGCAAGCGATACGACTAATAACTCGCTCTTAAAAGCCCAAGCTCAGGCATACGATCGACCGAGTGTATCCTGTATAGGCAGGAACAAGAATAAGAGGAGGTAAGAACAAGAAGAATCAGTTGGTCTCCCTCGCTCGATAAGCATCTATCTCTTCCTCTCTCTTTCTCTCTCGGTGCGCGCGCGGACCGCGGCGACAGACGTAGAAAGCTATCCGTCGACGAAAGCAAAAATAACCCACGAAAAGAAAAAAAAAACGTGTATGCCTGCGCTCTCTCTCTCACACACACACACACAATCTCCTCGTGTTTCATTCGCGTGCATATAACCGCACACGCGCATATATGTACACACACGCAGGCGCATCGCATGCTGAGAGAGAGAGAGAGAGGGAGAGAGGATCGCTTATCGGACGCGAATCGCGCATCACGACGATTATCCTATCCGCGCGCGTGTTCCACCGCAATGACAAAGAACCCTGTAACGAATGATCTTTTGTTCTCTCTCTCTCTCTCTCTCTCTCTCTCTCTTTGTACGGCTCGCGGCGTTGGATGATAGCGTGGATATATATATGTATGTATATACGCTGGACTGACGCTCGATATCCCCTTTGGAGGCGCGCGCGCGGCCGGAAGTTATGCGCGTCGCAGGAGATCCCGAGCGATAGATCCTCCGGGCTCCTTTTTCTTCTTCTTCGTCTTCTTAGTCTTCGTCGTCTTGGAACGGCGGCTTGGCATAAGTATTATACCGTTAGGCCGATGACTTTCTGTGTGAACGCGCGACAGTCCTTCGTCTTCTATACTCTTAGATCGATGGGTATATATACCTTTGGATGATGCGGTTGAGATTTCGCTGGTCGGCTCGCGTGATGCTTCCACGTGATTTTGACGAGGTGTCGGCTAAGATGCTTCTTCGAGAGGCTAAACGAGGGGGGGATAGAGTTTTCGGAAGTAAATCGATGTTCTAGTTTGAGTTTGGAATATTGATTATAGCTTTCGGCGAAATGGTAAATTCGTCTACACTGTAAAAAGAGAATTCTTTTTGTTGCATTCTTAAATCCCTTTTTTCTTCTTCTTAATTTAAGTAATTAAAATTAGATTTTTTTCTTATATTGCTTATGTAATGTGCTTGTATAATAAGTAACAACTGTACGTAAATTGAGAAATGTGTTCTTCTGTTCTTAAGTAAAGGGTTCGCGTTGTAGAGGTAAAACAATAATTATTAAGTATAGGCATATTTAATATTTAATATTTATTAGAATGAAATGCTATTATAAACTGACGTTTTGACACGATTTCTTTGGTTTTCGCACAAATATTTTCATATAAGTATGTCCAAAAGAAACCTGGACTACTAGAAAGTTTTTAAAAGAAAGATGGAAATTAACCGGAATATGACGCTGAGCAAGTGGGACAGTACATAACAATCTCCGACGAATTATATAATTTTAGTACGATAAATTTAATTTTATTGACATTTCACTCGTTACAGCAGTACTTCAAACGCCTTTGCATTGGAAAAAAAAAACTTTTAAGCAAGAAATTCCTAAAATTAAGAAAGAACAGTTTCTTAAAGTAGGAACTTTTTGACCGAATCGTTGCTTTAAGAAAAATAGATGTTCTTAAATCTGACGCATCTTAATTTAAGAAATTTTCTTTCTTAATTCAGGAAATCCCTTTTACTCATAAGTTCGAGTTCACAAAATGCATTTTTTACCGGTAGATGATTAATAATTCTACGCATATTATCGAAGTAATTTTGAAGGTACTTTTGCCGCAGTCACGTGTGGCTCATCCAATTGGGAGTAACAAGAAGCAGCCGTGCGAGCGCGAGCTTTAATGAGACTCCGGCAGTCCTTTTCCTAGTATCGAATAACGAAGCGACCCACAACTCATTTCTCCGAGCATTTGGGCTTCCGAGGTAATTAGCATCGAACTGCATCAACTCGTAACTTCAATTAAATCATAACTCATCGATCAAACAGCTTGGAAAATGATTTCGGGAGATATCCTTTATGCATGGATCTATTATCGAATATAGTATTTTGTAAAAATATATATTATAATGATATTTTGCATACCCTCTAGGTTGAATGGGAATTCTCTCAGAAACGAGCTACTCGTCGATTAAAATGAGTTATGTACCTATTGCATAGTTCGTTATTTGGTAGCGCGGAATACAGCCTTTATAGAGTCTCATTAAAGTGCGTGTCTTACAGGCAATATACGTTTCCCATTCAAGTGTCGCGAGGAATTCCGTGTATAGCAATTACTTGAAATTCACCGAAATACCCTATTTCCTTTTTTCTCTCTATACAACCGTGATTTCCTATTTAACTTTACTTAAAACAAAAAAAAAACACAAAAAAGTTGTCAAAAAACGCCATCCCTTTAAACGCATTCTTTATGCGTTAACTAAAAAATTTTCAAACCCTATCGTTGCGCAACCTCGTTATCCCCATCCACTCTCCGAACATTCGCTCGAAATTGAAAGAAAGAAAATTAAAGGAGAGAGTCCCTCGCGTCATTTTACATAACCACGAGGCCATTATTCATCTGTAAATAGGAGCTGCTGTTTCTTTCTCTCGCGGGCCGCCCAAACAATCGCCTCGGATCGACGACCGATGAGACCCGCGCACACACGGACATTTCGACAAACGCAAAAGAAACGAGAGCCTCGCGCGCGCGCGCATCGACGAGAGTGGACAAAAAAAAAACAGCGAAGAGAGGCGCCTTGAACGCGGCGGCGGCGAACGACCAATCGTTCAAAAGCTGCGCGCATGCAGCCTGTATATACGAGTGCGAAAGAGAGAGAAGGAGATATCTCGGAGAGAGAAACGCCACAGTGCAATTTTACATTTTGCCCGCCGGCTGACTCGCGAACTTGCGCTCGCACAGAGAGAGAAAGAGAGAGAGAGAGAGCTCTATACCAAAGAAGAAGAAGAACCGGAGAGAGAGAGAGAGAGAGAGAGAGAGAGAGAGGAAAAAAGGAGAATAGAAGTCGGTGCAGGAGTAGAGAGAGAGTCGGACGAGGCTATTATATGCGTGCCGCGCGCGTGCAAGTTTTTACGCGATCTCAGCTGAAAGGGAGAGAGAGAGAGAGTCGAGGGGGCCGATGCCCAGGACATAAAGTTCGAGAGGAGCTACGAATGTATATATACGCGCGTGGCAGCGACAGCCTTTACAGTGTGCATTCCGCGAGGGCCTTTCCTTCTCTCTCTCTCTCAGTTTATTCCTTTTTTACTCCTCTCCTCCTCCTCCTCCTCCTCCTCCTCTTTTTTTTATCTTGTCTCTTTTCTTTGTTTCTTGCGCGCGCAGCAGCAGCAACAACAGCAGCTCCGGAGCGAAAAAAAATCGTTTGTTCCTATTACTTCTGACTGGCTGGGTAAAAAATACGCTTGCAACATTCGACGTGTGTTTCGCTGTATTATTGCTGAAATTACTATGATCTTTAACGTCGATTCGCACGGTTTTTTAGTCTTGTGCTCGCATGTGAGTTCTTGTACCATATAAGTTATTGTGAAACTTTTGTCATAGAATGCAGAAGAATATTTATCGAAATTAATAACGAGAAGCGGTAAAACGATATTGCATGCTATAAAATGCAAAGGAGTCGATTGTATGTTAAATGCTTATATAAGTTAAAATTAATGATTATTCCGCTATAATATCTCCGGCATAACAGATGGTAATACCTACCGCCGCTATAAAAGCCCTCGCAAAGCTAAAAACACTAATAAACTTATCATCGTAAAAATCGTCCTTTTACTGCACAGAAGAAAAAAAAATAAGGATAACACATTCCTGTACGCGCATAAAGCCCTATAGGTATAATCCTTTTGTGAATTGATGAAATGCTCGATTCGATGTTTTCATGTTGTTTTCCTTTTTTTTTTTTTTTTTCATCGATCGATACACCATGGGATATATAAGATGTTCACGTGTGTGTGTGTACCCATATATCGCATAAAACTCTTGATTCGATATTGTATATTATGGGGTGCAGTGCTCGCGGGTCATTATTTTTCTGATCGAAATCGTTGTAGCCGTAATAAGTACAAATTGAATCCATTTGTTAGATGTGTATCTCCCATATCCTGATTTATCGTACACTCGGACTTTTACACGAAAGAGGTGTTTTCTTTTGTCGATATATAGCGTACCAGCAACGCATGTATACAATGCACAAACATTAATCGCCTCCGATCATATTCATCGGTGCGATACGAAAATGCACCAACGATATAATTGCCAGCGGTATTGCTAGGCCAATTTTCTTAAGCTGCACAAAAATGCACGTGCAAAAAGAGTCAAGAATACCAATGCGAACGAAACGTCGAATTGTTTCGCTTCATTAGTCGCGTCTATAACAAATTATTATACATCTGCACTGTAGCGGCCGTTAACTGACGAAACAACTTAAACGGCTCGCAATATTCTCCCATGGTTCTTTCAAGTCCACGCCGACAATTTTGACACCTCGACGTTTACGCGTATAGCAACGGGAAAAACGTTCCTTTCTTTCACATTGACCGACGTTCACCCGCGCACGTATATAGAGGTATGGGAGTCGCGGAGCTGTACAGCCACGGAAACATAAACGCCTCTTTAACAATTTTCCATTTTCCTCGCATAGCCGATAATTTACAGGCCGCTTTTCCGTAGAAATGGGCGGCAAAGGCTGAGTCGCGAGCGGCACGCATTAGTCTCTTTTTCTTCTCGCTACTCTCGCATTTTTCGCAGCTCCTATGTGAGTCGTGCGCATGTGTGTGTTTATGTGTGTGTGAGGCGGCTGGCCTACTTACATCGAGATTAGATGCACAAAGCTTGCCTTGCAAGTTAAGGCCTAATCAAAGAGTATACATGAGAGAGAGGGAATTGGATTTACATCGCGTACCGGACGCGAGCGCGACGATTGAGACGTATATTACGTTGCCGCGATTATGTGGAAAGAGCGAGAGGAGAGAGAGAGAGAGAGAGGGAAAAACGAGTTTTTCAGCGTACCTTTTTTATTGCCGCGTGGAGTAAGGGAAAGCTCTCGATTGGCGATTGACCGGCTTCGTCGTTATTGTGAATGGAGGGAAATTACGTTGGCTGAAAAAAGTTTTATGTTTGTTCTATGAAGAATGAGTGGACTCGACATTATTACTCGTTACAAATTTTTAGAAAAAAATGAATTGAAACGATTTTAAAATCCGTATTTGAATGGATTGGTCCTTGTGTTTTCTTCACTTTCGGAAACAAACGAATTGAGTATATTATTATTCTTGCTGTTTATAATGGTGTCTTGTTAAACTTGATGTGTTTATAAATTATTTTTCGCCTAGAGCAGCTGATAAATTTCAAGCCATTCTATAATATGCGCGTTTTCGTGTTATTCAATGCAATCGATTTTTATATTTACACAAACATTAATATTTAGCAGAGAAAAGAACGATTTTCTTATATATCCTGTACCCTTGATTATAAAACAATTATTTTTGCTCGAGGAAATAACTCTTGGCCGCACTGTTTATTTCGCACCAGAACGCTTTCAAACGCGTTTATTTTCATTAAAAGAAAAGGTTCCGAGCGGCTCTCTCCAGTCTTTAAGAAGTAAGAAAAAGACTAATTATGATAAAAGCACGAGTCAATCAGCTTTAAAATGTTCGTGACATTCAAAAGTTAATATATCCCAGTCATTTCGTCCATTTTTGAAGAGAGTGTTGCTCTTCTCTTCACTCGTACACCTACAGCATGGATTTCGAAATGGAAATCGGCCAAATAGTTTGTATTACTAAAAAGCACAGTGATATAAATAAAATCTGAATATTAATGACCCGATGTATCACTTTGTTCTTGGTTTTCCCAAACCAAATGCTTCAAAGCTCTAAATATATTCAAATTTTTGACACTCTGCATTTATATATGGATACATTTTAATAAGAAACTTTTTTCGAGGTTCAATCCACGAATGTTTAAAAAGTTACATTTTTATCATGCTTATAACTTTTGGTTTTGATAAGTATTTTGATATACTTAATATTATAAAATATTCGATATGTACAAATTGTCGTAAGTTTGAGTTGTTGAATCAGTTGCATTTTAATCTTTTGGTGAGTTTTGAAATGTAAAATTAAAACATTGTGTGGCGGAAAATGTGTTAAATTTCAAAATTATTTTAGCCCTGAGAGGAACGTATATAGAACAGTTTTTCATTTCAATAAGAACTAGTTTTAGTTGGTAGATCGAGAAAAAGGTGTTTTCTTTTCCTGAAACAATGTACAAATTATCTTTTAGAATTGATGTTAGAATTTTTATGTACTTTTGTATTAGAGCATTGTACTAAATGAAAACTTTAAATACCTCTATAATGAAATTTTCATAGTGATATATAATGTAATCGCTATGTACAATTCCGCAATGAAATATAAATTCAGAATTAATTTAAAATGATGATTTAGGGATGAGATTAAATTTCGTTCTAAACACTATTACTATAGATATAAGCATTGTATCACACACATAATACAGTTATAAAAATGAATAAAAAGACTTGAAAACGCGTCAAAAAGAAAAGTCGAACAATCGACCAAGTCCCAGCTCTCGTCACTCAGGCGCGATTATCGATAATCTAATAAAATCCACGCGATTAAGCCAATATAATAAAAGTCCGACCGTCCGACTCGTCGCCTGTCTCACGCGCGAAAACTACCTCCAGAAAAGAAGAAGAAGAAGAAGAAGATGAAAAAATGTCGGTATAAGATATAGATAAAAGGATCGAGTGTCGTCGTCCGGCGGACATCGCGCGACTTACTCGTCGTCGTCGTAGTCGCGTGGGTCGTTTATATCTAGTTCATTGCCAAGTAGGAAACCCTAAGCTGTATTATACCCCACTCACGCATCGGACGAGAGCTGCACCTACGCGAGCGTAACGAGACAGAGAGAGAGAGAGAGAGAGAGAGGAGCGCATTGTTTTATTGGCGAGCTTTTATGGGAATACCTCTCATAAAAGATGCGCACGCAGGGATCTTATTTTGCCCTCATGCGAGGAACACTCTGTCGATCACATTGCGGGATGTATTTTTAGTTGCGAGTCGTGCGGGATAATATACGGTAGTGGTTTTGTACTTTTGGGAGCTGAGTTTGGTGAATTGAGTTTGCGCTACTTTCGAGTCGTGGTGGGTAACGATAGTTTGGGTTATATATAAGTTTTCTTCTTTTGAGTTTGGTTTTACGGCGATGAATTGGATTAAGGACTAATTTTCTTTAAAAAATGATTTAAACCAAGTTAACGCACTTTTAAACTACATCAAATTTAAGTGTTTACTCGAAAATATACCGAAGGTGTTAAAAATTCCATATAGACATTATTCAACGGTACACAAATGATTAAAATGGGCCAACATAACAAAATTAACGATCCGCGAGCAAACATTAGACATTGAAAACATTTCTTAAAATTTCTTAAAATTTCACTTGATTTATTCAGGCTTCATATATACGTACACGGAGAAGAAAAAAGTTATACCAAAAATTACCATGTCCCGCGTTTACTACGGGATATAGTAATTTTTAACATGACTTATTTCTCCGTACGGAGATTTTCACGTGGTAAATCTCTGCTCGTTACATTTGCATTTATTAATTATATATGCGCTCATATACCATTGATACTCCAAGCCATTATTTCACTTCTGAAGAAAGGTAAACACAAGGTTCGTGGAAGTCTTAAAACTTTTTTGTTATACTCAAAGCGTTTAGCGTGCGCTTATAAACCCAAAATGATGAATTGAGGTCGTCGCGGTGCTTAATTGCTCTTTCTCATTCATCGTTTTACGACGTATGACGTTACGCGCGCGCCTGCGTCTCGAAGATGCCAAGTGACGCAAAGCCGTTGTCGTGAAAAATACGCAAGGATCCGCTGATTTAACGCGTGTGCGAAGGTCCAGGGAAAAATGAAATCTTTTCGAGATTGCGATTAATCTGCCGGTCTCAGTGGTCTTGGAATTTGGATATGTCATTGGAATTATGAAGATTCCATAGCTCGTACGTTGCATTGGAAGTACCGTATCGATCTTCAAATAAAATCGCCGGCTGTAAAAAAGTTTTTAACGTCGCTGGATATTTTGATGTTCGGGATAAATTTTATTTTCTCGAAAATGATTGTTCGACACTTCTTTTTAATTCTTAAGTAGGATGCAATGAGTAACGCAAGAGTATGGTCTGTATATATTTCGTCTGTTACTACTTTAAACTATTTAATAATTTCCTCCCTTAACGATGCCAGTCATTCGCAGAAAATCACAACGAGTCATCGAATTCTCCACATATCCTGTACGCAAGAAGCGCGGAGTTTACGCGTACGAATCGCACGCATAATAAAGCAGAAATAAGAAGGAAGCGAAGAGGAGGCATCGCGTACACTCTAAACTCTAAAGAGTAAAAGTTGCCGCTAAATTGTAGAAATATAGTATTTACTCCATGTGTAAAGCGTGAAACGTTAATTTTCTACTTTGTCTGAGAGAAAGTTCATAGTTTACTCTTATAAGAGAGTAAATTAGTTTGTTTACTCTAATATAAAGAGTAAATTTTCAATTTTCTACTTTACAAGCGTAGAGTTTTGAGTCGACTAATATTTTACGCTTTACTAAGGGGTAAAATTATAAATTCATACTTTACTATAGTAGAAAAATGTAGTTTATACTTTAAAAAGAGTAAATTAATAAATTTAATCTTTCCCAGAGAATGGAATTTAATGTTTTCACTTTAGAACGGTATAGTCGATATCAAACAATGATTTACTCTTTTACAG
>UELV01175018.1:0-15484 GCA_900490015.1 Megastigmus stigmatizans | reverse complement strand
GTATACGCACATGCGCACCTATAATTTGTTTTAAATTATTAAAATAAATTATTAAATCCGGAAGATATTGATAAATATGTTAGTGCTAAATTTAAGGATGATCATCAACACTTACAAGAAATAATTATAAAAAATATTGTTACGTGGGTATTATAGAAGAGGATGAAATAATAAAAGATCGGTGACTGTATTCTATGATATTGTATTTAAGTCAATTTGTGAGAGAGAGTAGTGTCTCGCATCGCGGTGGTGTCCACCAGATTTCTCGAGTCGCGTTTCTCGCGGCTCGAGCTTTCCTCGGTCTCGAAGTCTGTCCACTTGGAAGGAGGTTGGATCTTCTCATGCGAGTCAGCAGGATTGTCTCCGACGATCCCGCTTATCTCGCGTGATAGTCCAATTCGATGAAGGGTAGGTGTCGAGTAGGCGCCGGCTGCGCGTAAGAATGCAGTAGCCAAATCGCGTACGTGACAATATGTTACATAGTCCTCATACTGAAAATTCAATGTACTATAATAAAGAAATAAATATATATTCAAATAAATTTCCAAAACAATTTTTCGATTCTACACATTTTGACAAAAGTAGTTTTCCACGCTACAAACGAAGAAATAATAAAGATAAACATTATATATAATATAAAAATTAATGAAGAATCAATAAATGTAAATAAATCAATGGTTGTGCCTTATAATTCAATTCTCTTAAAAAAATTCGGAGGTCATATTCATACTGAAATTTCTTATTCGGTAATGAATATAAAATATCTTTACAAATATTTGCACAAAAGACATCATAGAGCCTATATAACAATTAAAAAAAAAAGATAAAAGTGAAATTTTTTATGAAATAACTGATTATTTGAATGCAAGATATATTATTCCTATAGAAGCTGCTTGGAAAATAGAAGAATTCTAAGGGAGATCGCACACAGTCATTCGCTTAGCTGTTCCTACTGAAAATCAACAGCAAATTATTTTCGAAAAAAATATTAATAAAATTCTTACAACTCGGTTTAAATTAAATAAATTATATGAAGAGTCTAGAAAAATAAAATATTCTAATATACCAAAATACTTCATTTTTAATTCATCAAAAAATATTCGGAAAAAAAGAAAAGTATTTTCAACTGCTCTTGGTAAAATGACCAACGCTAATCCAAAATATATTGAAAGTTTCATTTAAAATTAATTTTGAATCTTGTAAAAGGATCAACATCTTTTGAAGATTTAAAATTTTTTAAAAATATAATATATAAAACTATTCAAGAAGCAGCAATTACTATGGGATAATAATCAAGTTTTCACAATTTTTGAACAAGCAATTTCAATTATGATCAGATAATCCTCCCTGTTCAACCAAAATTTGGAAAATTTTTAGCCATATTTTTGTGAATATTTTAAAGATAATCAAGAGTATAGAGCTCTAAAAGTAATAAATGAAACTCTAAATTTACGAAGCATATGTTGTACTGATTTTGATTTACTCGATCCTCAAAATGATAACGAAATAGAAGAATCTGAGAAAGAAAAACAGAAATTCAAAGAGGAACATAAAAAAATATTTAATGAACTAAAAATTCAATTAAATGAAGATCAAAGCCAAATTATTAAATTTATTAGAAACACAAATGATTATATGATCTTCATTGACGGTCCAGGAGGATCTGGAAAAACATTTTTGAATAAAACCTTAATTTATTATTATTTTTGTCAAGGCAAAAAAGTTATATCTGTGGTTTGGAAACGAATAGCGTCTATTTTATTACTACAAGGAATGACAAGTCATAGAATTTTTAGATTACCATTGGACTTATCAAATACAGAAACTACGTTTTTAAATTAAAATCAGATAATTAAGAGAATTTGATATTATGATATGGGATAAAGCGTCAATGATTCCTAAGAAAGCTTTAAAAACAGTCGAAAAACTCTAAAAGATTGTTCTAATATTGACTTAATACCTTTTACTGGAAAATTAATAAGTTTAGGTGGAGATTTTCGACAAATTTTGCTAGATGTAAAAAACAGTTGTAGGACAACAATAGTAAATGAATGTATTAAAATTTCTAATTTAAAATTACAAAATATTAAAATTAGTAATACATATCATCTGACGAAATTTTTCGATATTTTTATTGAACATTGGTGAAGAAAGTATTATATCAAGAAAGTATTATATGCTATCAAGGGGCGCGGCAGCGCCTCCGATGGCAAGTATGATAACCGCAGGGCGGAGACAAGCCTTCCTTTTATATTTTGAATCTGCTTTTTAAATATAATTAATACATGTTTTTTTTTTATTTCAGGTGAATATAGGAAAATACAGCTTATAGGGATAATACCCCCTTAATAATAATATGTACATTATAACGAATTCGCGATTGAATCGAGAATTCAATCGTTAATTCGATTGTACGCTCGATCCGACGGCGCGCAAGCACCGAGGATGATGAGCAGGGCAGCGAGCGTTGAATAAAATTCAAAGAGTTTTTTTTGGTCCAGTATTAATGTTGTTCAATAGTTGAAATAATTAAATTTTTTTTTATGAAAAATAGAATTTTTGATTAAAGGTAATTCGCGTAGAGAGCAAATTACTCCCGAAAGCACGTGGAATCGATCTCAGCGCACCACTAGTAGGATTCGAACCTGCGACCTCAAGTAAAAAAACGCGTAGACACAGGGGGTTCGAACGCGCACAACAAGAAAAGTTCGAACGGAAGAAGAGTTCGAACTTGTGCGAGTCGAAGTTCGAACCCAGAGTATTCTTCTTGAAGGAATGCACAGACCAAGTGAAGTCTGTGCATCCGAAAAGCCCGGAAAAGTGCACTAGCACGTAAATCTGGTGTACTTGAAGCCATACAGCTCGAGTATAAGCAGGATTCGAACTCGGAAGTTCGAGATTTGAACCCCGCAAAAGTCGAATCCTTGCTCGAGCGGATCTGGAGAGGTGCACTAGAGCAAAATCTAGTGCACTTAGTAAGATTCGAACTCGAGAATTCGAGATTCGAGCAGCAGATCAGGAAAGATTTAGGAAATTCATTTCCACTGTGCATTCAAAAGCAACAATTCAAAAGCGTTTCCACTGTGCATACAACTAAGTAGCTGGCATCGTGAGCGTAACACGGCGCTCACGATTAAAAGTTCGATCAGCGGAAAGCGAGACTCATCAAAAGAGTCTCGCATTTATACGGAAGCTGTTGCACCTGTCCAGCGGGGAAAATCACGTGTAGATTTTCCCGCTGCAACGTGTAGGAAAGGTAGGAGTGTGCAGTACACTGGTACTGCACATCAAACAAACAGCTCGGTTACAACATAAAAAAAGTTATTAAATCAAATAATTATTTCGAATAACTATACAAAATAAGAAATATTTTCCAAAAAGATTTAGCTATCTAGACTTGAGGGAAACTGAGATATGCCTTGCTAAAGTTTGAAAATTAACATGGATAGTATATCTATAGATATTGATATCTAACAGTAGTCGAAAATCTTCTACTAATCTTATATGTCTATAGATATACTGCCCAAGTTAATTTTCAAACTTTAGCAAAGCATATCTCAGTTTTCCTCTAGTTTATACAGCTAATTCTATTTGGAAAATGTTTTTTATTTTGTAATCTACATAATCATACTGTTAACTAAGGTCCCCCGTGAGGGGCACAATTACCTTCATCCGTGGGCATCCTCCTTTCTAATTAACATAACTATATATAACTATAATATATGTTCATCAGTTTGATCGATTTCTTTAGGTGTAACATAACCAATACTATAATATATTAATTCTTTTGTTTAAATTTTGTTCAATATTTGATTATTTAATTTATAAATGTCTTCATTGTAACATAATAAAACTGTTATATCGATAGGTGACGCACAACCGTATTAGATTCTTTTCGAGGCTAGGCTTTGTCCCAATAGCTCGGGATTCTCTTAAAGCGTTTTCAAAGGTATGGCGCACTTTGCAACTGGTCCGTTGTAAGTAGAAAAAAAAAAATATTTTTTAATAACATTATTACATTTATTGAAAATATTCTAAACAGAATAGTTAATGCAATTAAATAACATTTATTATTAACATTCAATTAAGTAATATCATAAAACTCATCTATGTATAATAGTTTGAATTTTGCGATCTTAGATGTACATCTGCACTCAGGTTATAGACAGTTAGCGCATGTCAGATGACGTTTGATGACCAGATTGGAGGTGGCGACAATCAGCAGACAACCAAGAGCTAAGTCCAAAAGTCAAGTCAGCGTAAATAATACACCAAAAACCTAAAAGTGAATCAAATTAATTAATATATATTCGTCATTGCGAAAAGAAATTATCATCATTTAACGACTCATAACTACAACAATGTACACAAATATGTTACACATAATGAATACTTTCAAATACATCATAGCAATGCTACCAATATAATAATATATGCAATCGCAATAATCAAAAAACAGCTGACGAACTGCATTTAAATGAAATGCAGTTCATACACACACACACACACACACACACACACATGACTAACGTATAACAAAACAGAAAGTAAAAACAATCAAAATTACACTTTGAAGTGACAGAAACATAAACGACAACACTTACACATATACATTTTTGAGAGTTATACCCGCACACACTTTCCGAGAAAGCATGTTACTTTCCGAGAAGTGTACTTATCACCCGGGTATAAAAGAGGGCAAATCACTCCGGTCACACCAGCTATCTTAGCAGGTAGGACCTACTAGAGGCGGCTTATTCCTTACGAAGAACTTGCTTTGAGTTGTGTCTACCCAGACATAGTGTCGAATATATAATATCACACCGGCATATCCCTAGTGGAGAACTTGAAGTGATATATTCACCTGGAGGGCTATCCACTTTGCGGACAAACTCCACGAAGCTGCACTAGTAGCTGCACTAACACCCAACCCTATCTTACACAACACTTATCTGTGACAGGTGGCGGATTTTTTTTATACACAACACGGCAGACGAATTCGCGATACAGTGTAGCTGTATCGCGACTGGCACTGAGTCACCAGCAACCGAGCTGCACGCGCGGAAATACTTCTTACTGTAAAATACAATTAGAGTCGGCACCGAATAGTATATTTCGCGCGTCGGATATCGCGTATTATACGTTGCGCGCGCACCATACACTGCGCGCGTCTGCAACGGAACACACATAGCGCATTGGCTATAAAAATACTCAAAATTTGAATCAAGATATTTTAGTTCAAACTGAGTATAAATTAATACCCGGTCTAAAACTACGACTATACTGCTTGCGCTCGCAAATACCCACGGAATTTCGCGCGGAGGCGTGAAATATCTAAAATTCAAATTAAAGAATTTTAGATGAAATTTGAGAAACAAATAATAGCCACTGAAAAGTTACTGGATATAGATGTAATATACAAAAAATATTTATTTAATAAAAACTGATTAATTAAAATATATTTAATTGTATTTATTAAAAAAGAACTCCTCCTTCCATTTGCGACCGAAGCAATTCCATATCACTATCACTCAACTATTTTTTAATAAGTAGATAAGAATCATTTATTTGGTAGCCCTGGAGAGACAGTGTATATGAGAGTAAAGCGCATTATTTTTGATAAATTTTTTTTTTTTTAAATTAAAGCCAAATAAAATTCACTATCCCTGACGAACGCGCGTCTTGGATACGGAGCTCTGATCCGCGCTCCACTCGCGCCGCCAATCGGCGTGCAGAGTAGTTCACGCCTCGCACTCACACACCTTACAGGACCTGACCGAGGCTCAACTCGCGGGAAGACCCAGAGGGCAACGAATCGCCGAGGCCTGAACTAGTGGCGCCTATGTCTGCAGGCGAACGCGCGTCTCGGACACCGCCACGTCCTCCTTCTTCCTGCTTTCGGACGCAGCCTCTCAAGTGCCCCTGTGGGAGACTTGAGAGATAGGTCGATCAGGCTGCTCCGGGATTCTACGATCCCCACGAAAGCCAGGACCAATGCTGGTGGAGGGTTCCCCTTCTCTGCCTCAAGCCGCCAGAGTAGGAGCCGGGCAGCTTGTATCGTACAGCATTTTTTTGGTACAACGTGGAAATCGAACTTCCCGCACGGAGTGTGGAAAACAAAATTAGTGGATAGTAATATCGGCCCAAATATAAACATTGTATAATATCAAAGAACACTAATAATGCGAAAAAATACTCACTTAAAACTACAAATAGACTTCCTGCGCAGGCAGATATATCACGATATATCAAGCAGAGGCGCGAAATATTCAAAATTTGAATTAAGGAATTTTAGTTGAAAGTCAAGAAATAAATAATACCCAGTGTAAAATTACTGGAATATAGATGTAATATATAAAAAAACATTTATGTAATAAAAATTGATTAATTAAAATATAATTAATTGTATTTTATTCCAAAAACTCCTCCTTTCATTTCCGACAGAACCAATCCCATGTCACTGTCACGCTATTATAATATATTTTAATAAGTAGATAATCTTTCAATGTATGATTATGTGTCTCATGACATATCCAGTGAACTTAATATTTTTTAATTAAGTCCTGGGCGAGATTGTGTGTGTAAATTCTGACTTATCCAGCGTTCTATAAGCCTTGAACAAGATCAGTATGCATGACTTACCCAGCGTATTTAAAGTTTGGTTAAATCCTGGATAATTTCAAGAATGGCTTGTATGAGAGTGAGTGTGTAAAAGGACAGAGAAATAGAAAGAAATAATACAGATGCATAAAAACTTAGTAATTGCGCGTGAGTGTAGTTGCTTCCTTGATTGGTGATGATTGACAGTGCGGGCGAGAGAGCTTTTCGCGGCTTTTGCTGCCCTACTTATACTCTGGAGTCCTAGCTCTTCTTCATATTCAATGGGCTGTGGAATGGGGATAGTATCCTCTGCCTTGTTCCTCTCATATGCTTATGATGTAATTATTTTAAATATTAAATATTACAAATTTTTATTGAATAAAAATAAGAACTTTTTAGAAAATGAATTATTTAATATTGTTATTTAAAGGAACTATGGATTACTACAATTAACTTAACCAAAAGCATTTATTAGGTCTTTAATAGTTAAAAAGTTATATTTTAAAAATTAAAACATGTTTCTTTCTCGTTTTTATTCTAACACATGACTAAATGAATAATAAATACTAAATTAATAATGCAGACTTAAAAATAACACCTTTTGTATATTACGCAACTGTTATTGTCACACAGATTAATTGTTGAATTATTGTTTTTAAACTATTCGAAACAACCAGTAAATTATTAAAACTATTAAACAAATAATAATATGAATTTGATCAATATTTAAATTGTTATATTTAACTAATAAATAAAAAGTCTCTTGTGTAGCTTGTAAAAACCTTATTTGATTATACAAAATAATTTAGAACCAAATTTTTAAAACGTCATAAGCATGTGCTCCTTATAAACAAAAACAATAATTGTTGCTGCTGAATATTTGAAATGATGTAAACTAGAGCGTTTGGATCTTAAACATATTTTACAAGCTTATTAGGTGAAACAAAAAAAAAATGTTTTAAACAATTAAATTATTGAATAAAAAGAGTTGTATTATTTTTCCATTGAAAAGCATATGAGAATTTTTCGCGTGAAATTTGTATGCATAACTCCCTTATCTATCTCCTGTTACAGGTACGTAATGAATCTTGCACTTTTCGTTATCTATTTTTGTATAGTCTAAGATCCACCTGTTATTTATAACATAAGTGTATGTGGCGGCCTTCAAGCATTTCGTGCCGGTACGCGATTATGCAATTCTTTTATTGAATGCATTTGAAAGAATGCAGAGTGAAAAGTGTCCTGTTTTATCATGAGCGAGTTTCGCCGATATTGATCTAGGATCCTACTGTCGGAATGAGCAAGGAGATTCATTTACCATGCGATCACTACTTATGTAAAATCAAAAATTATTCGAAAAGAGGCGCACGAAGTTACAAAACAGCTCTATTTGATATATATATAGTGTAGGTTTTCGGGACCCAATGTAATAACTATGTAGATTGATTAATTATGATCCAACTAGCTCATGTATACCTGAATTTTACATCTAAGACAAATATTTTATACCGAAATCTATTTCGAGACATGTTGTGATAATGAGGACATCTAGTGATTTTGAGGACTTAGACATGAGAGAATGGCGACTTATACATGAGAGAATGGGGACGCATTTGAGATAATGAGGACTAACTGGTGATAATGAGGACTCGATAACAAATTGTACAGTATTTGTATCTGTTTTGTCAAAATAATATTAACACGATCAACTCCAGCACCTCCGAGACATGCCTTAAACTGCTTTATTCGTAGGTCATGATCCTGGCTATACTTTGGGTGCCCATGGTGGCTGATTATCAACACTATATTGTCCACTTCGTAGAATTTGGTGTAAGTACGTAGATTCCTGCCTATTCTGCAGATGACCTGGTATAATACACGTATGACACACACTGTTTTTGGGAAATTCTTTTGAGAATTATTTTTGAAAATATGGGTAGACAGCAATCGACTAGCCATATGTATCTCATACGAAAATAAAAAACTTTAATTATGGTTTTCGAGATCGGATAAAGATGACTTATTATCATAGGTTCCACCTTACAAGCTTGATCAGCCGTACATGAGGAATATTCATAAAAAATAAATACGTGATCCAATGGGAGTAAAATATGGCATAACTTGAAGTCATTATCTCCCAACCGGATAATATCGATACTAAAAGTAATGTTACTATCAAATTAAATAGTTCCACATATAAGAAATATATTTTCAACGCAAACAAAATTTTTTATATTTGTTTGCGAAAGGACACCGCGTAAAAGTTGAATCACATACAGAATCAAGCAGCTTAAGACAAACCCTTTTGAGACCGGATAAAGGTGACACTTTGATTATCATCATAGATTCCACGCTACAAGTTAAATCAGCTGTCTCTTCATTCGAAATATTGATAAAAAAGAAATATGTGAACTAATTGCAGTAAAATGGTGCATTACTTGAAGTCATTATCTCCTAACCGGATAATATCGACACTAAAAGTAAAGATGAATCACATACAGAATCAAGCAGCTTAAGACAAACCCTTCTGAGACCGGATAAAGGTGACACTTTGATTATTATCATATTTTCGACGTAACGAGTTCAATTAGCCCAAACTTAATTCGGAATATTGATAAAAAATAAATACGAGAGCTACTTGGAATAAAATATGGCATTACTTGAAGTTATCATGTCCTAACCGGATATTATCGACACTAAAAGTGATGTTACTATCAAATTCAGTGAACCCATGTATGACAAACATATTTTCAATTCATACAAAATTTTCTGTAATTGTTTGCGGACAGTCCTCCGCGTAAAAGACGAATCACATACAGAATCAAGCAGCTTAAGACAAACCATTTTGAGACCTGATAAAGGTGACACTTTAATTATTATCATAGGTACCAACATACAAGTTTAATTTGATTACACTTCTTTCGGAATTTTTATAAAAAATAAATACGTGATCTAATTGGAGTAAAATATGGCATAACTTGAAGCCATCATCTCCTAACCGGATAATATCGACACTAAAAGTGATGTTACGATCAAAATAAATAGTTTCACATATAGTCTAGGCGCCGACCATACATCCCGTGGCCATTTTAGGTCCCCGCGAGAACCCAAGTTTTCTAGACGTATTTTTTTATGCTGAATCCGAATTTCGAGGGTTCTCGGCCGAAAAAGTGGTCGATAAAAAGTTATAAGCAAATTAATTGTTTAAAAGGTTATATCTCCGAACCAAAACATCATAGGAAGCTGAACTTTATTTTAAAATTTGTATTTTTTTATTTAGAAACTTTTTTGTTAATGGTTTTTGGTTATATTCCCTTATACAGCGCGTGGCCACGGCCACGCGCCGCGCTTCGCTTTCGCGCTTCGCTTGTTTTACTTTGACTTTGAAGGTAAATTTTTTCGCCAAGCTTTTTATTTATTCATCTTCAATAAACAACAATTAAAATAATAACAATTTAATACGAATAACTGGTAATTATTAACAATAATAAATTTAAAAAATAGATAGATTGAATTATTTTTAAGGATAAAGAAAGCGCGAAAACACCGCATCTCGTTTTCGCGTTTTGCTTTTTCTGCAGGCCAGGTAACTATACAAGTTTTAGGTTCTGTATATACTTATATTGTTTTTTAAAAATACTATCACAATTATGTACCAGAATAATTATTTTATTTGTATGGACTAAAATAAAAGTATATTCTTAAAAAGTTAATCACAATTTTCATTTTTACAAGTATTATTTTTTTTATTAAATGGCAAAACGAACAACAAGGTATCATAGCTGCTACACAACAGCAATTTTTCGTTTTACAAACTTTGCAGGTACAATTTGGAATTAGTTCGCTTACCGGCGGTAACAAAATCGTTACTTTTTTAGGTAGCAACAAACCATCATCTTCTTGGAAACTAAACTCTGTGGGATCTAATGGCATAATGTTTTCATTTAAACAATTTATTTGTGTCGCTACAACGTATAATGATCTCAATATATGCAATCTTATAGAATCACTCAGCAGAGGTAAGTCATCAATTTTGGATGATGTCGAGTGATGATAAAGCCAGAGTCGTAATTCATTAAAATTTTTACTATGAGTATTTCTTTTTAAAACTTTAACTAAATACTGCTCGGCTAAATCGATTAATGTCTCTGTATTATCATTAGATAGATCTAAAAAGATATATTAAAAAATTAGCAATAACAAAACAAAGTTTCGTACTACTAGAGAAAACTATTATACTAAATTATAATATTACAATAAAATTACCTTTGCCAAAATTATCGAGATATATATTCGGATTAGCTTGCAAAGCTGATAATTTGGTTCCGACTTTACTGGTGTAATCGGCCTCCGTTAGGTGATGAAGAGCTGGTAACACTGAACATATATTTTCATGTTCTTTAGCAAGAGCATGTAAAGGTACGTTACGAACAGTGCTTGAGATGCCCGCTTGAACCCAAAAAGTCTAAAAGATATATAAACAAAATAAATATTTACGAAGAAAGAAATTAACTGTATAATATAATTTTGGTTGTTTCTTACCTTTAAACCTTTTTCTTTAAAAATTTTCCATAAATACAATCCTAATACGATCACGTCTGTATCAGATGAGATTAAATATACGTTCTCATATCCTTGCTTTGATGCATGGTTTATATGTAACATAATTTTAACGTCAGCTTCTTCAATAGAAGTTTGTTGTAGGCAATTCAAATAAGAGTCGAGGTCAGATCTATTTGCGTCCAGTGCTGTGCACAAATTATCGTTCATTACACTAAAAATCAGTTCTGTACCTGTAAACAAATCTTTGTTTTCCTGAATATAATATTTCAAAAATTTTTGCAATAGAATTTTGTTTTGAGAAGAAGGCCAAAATTTTTCTTGTTATTTTGCAAGCGGAGTGTTTTCTGTAATATCATGATAAGTAATACATTCAGATTTTTGCCTCCGTTGACGCTCCGTAGATTTGATTGATTTTAAAAAATAGGAATCAAATACAAAATCGATTCTTGTAGTATTTTGATGACTCTTTCTTTTTACATATTTACAAAATTCAGCTGCAATGTCTTTAAATGTTTTTAAATTCTTCCAAGAAATGACTCGCAGAATTAACATTACGTCTATTATTAAACACATATCTACTTCAATATTTATTGATTCGCCATTATTATCAAAATTTTTTTCCAACTCTCTTATTAAAGAAAGTGTGTGTTTAATTCATTATTATCGTCATTAATGTAAGTAATTTCTTTTAAATATGAGGTAATCGATAATAACTCGTGATGTGTCAGATTCCAAACAGCAACACTCTCCTTTTTTTGTGTAACCAATAATACCACTAATATCTTTCGAAGATCTATTAATGGTCTGCTCCAAGGCTTGATCAGTCCCGACCGAGGTAAATGGAACGTCGGACCTTTTTACTGTAAAACGCCCTTTACAAAACTGTTCGTAAACTTCAGGTGCGGTTTCAGGTAGAATCATCATATCATGTAAATAAACAGCGCACCACCTCGCATAATTTGTGCGGTCCATTATATGAAATATAGACTGCAATTTTTCAATAGTTTTAATATGCAATGACCAGTCTCCAATCCTATCAGCACGAATTAAGTCGTTCATAAGACTAATTAATATTAAAACGTTGTTCCAATATTTAAACATTTCAGATTCTAAACATCTTGACCGAACAAAGTCATTGAAATCTGAAATTAATATCTTACAGTTTTTTGATAACTCGGCAAATAAATGTGAACATTCTTCAATGTTATCCATAGTAAAACTTTCTTGAAGTAATATTAGCGTCACGATTTCATAATCATACTTTTGCAATCTCTCGGGTGTAAAAAAATCTTTAAATTGCATCCTTCTTAGTGCTTCAGCTAAAAACTTAAATCCTTGAACCGAGCGTGAATAATTAGATCCGTTTAGTGCTTGATCAACTACAACTATTCCGAATAGTTCTGTTTCGATAAAAACGTTCTCAATTCCACTGTGCTTCAAATATTTACCTATGCAGCTGAGTAAAACCTTGATTATATGAAATCCTCCTAAAAATAAGATAATATTTTCAAATTCTTTTTCACGCTCCAATTTTATACGTCGTGCAATTCGGTATACCCCTTCGTCGCAGGCAACTGCCAGATAATTTTGATTTAGTTGACTCAAAATGCTTCTAAAATTTATTAAGCTCGTATAAACTGTTGATTGATCTTTTACAGGAAAAGGTAACACTGGTAAAAGGCAACAGTTTGCTTGCATCGATTATCTTTATTTACAATTGCATTAAAAGAGCTCCAAGATGGTACAGTCTGATTACTATTTTCTAAACAGATTTCTTCGTCCAAAATAGACGTTCTTGATAAAAACCAAAGAAAATCATTTACATGTAAATTTCGATGATAATCATCGATAGCCAAAGGATTGTTATTATTATTAACAATATAGTCCGAAGATAAATTTATTATAGATGTTAATTTAGGTAGACATGTAAGTTCTTGACACTTTAATTTACTAGTTAAAGCTCTGACACGAGAATCAATAGGAATCGATTTAATATCTGATTTTGTAGTATTAAAATTCTTATCATGATCTTGAAATAGAACAGAGACAGTGTCATGTGTGTCAGTACTAAGTTCTGAGAGTGTTGTTTCTATATGACCAAAATTATCAAATGCTGCAGTTACGGAATTCGTGGAATTCGTAAAGTGGCTCGGCAATGGTACTCGATTTTCTGACATAGTTACGTATAAAGCTAATCGTGTTCTAATTCTCAAAATTTCATCGTAAGAAATCGAAAGACCTAGTCGATTTAATGCCATGATAATACTCTTACTTCTTGTTGAAGAGTACACAAACAAACTCATTAAAGTATGTAATGGTGTCTTTTTTCGTCCGTTGTATCTAATATAATAAATAATCTGATACAAGCTTTTTATTCGAAGCGATTTCATTTCAAGAGAAATATCCAAAGCATTCAAATTACTATTCAAAATATCTTGTTTATCAATATTTAGAAGCGTTGAAAAGAAATTTAAGAATGGTTCAGGAATGTTGGCTTTTTCCCAAGAAGATTGCAAATCGTTTCTATCACAAAATTTATTAGCCAAAGCAAAATCAGTTTCTTTTAAACAGTTTTTCACGATATTAGCGCATTCGGTGATGCAGACATGATTATAAGAATCATCGACTATTTTACCTACGTTTGAACTGTAAAAAAGTACCGAATAATGTTTTTGTTTCGGATATACAAAAGAAATACTCTCACCATAAAAATCTATTAAATGAGCTTTATTTTTAGAATTTTTTACTGTATAATCATGTTCATCTTTGTTTAACTGTGAAATATCGCTCAGCGATAATATCTCTCCAGCATCAATTCTCGATTGCAAATTTTCAATAATATTTAAAACAGCATTTCGCAAATCAAATGCTTCTTTTTTTGACGTTGAACTACAATCCTTGTTTAATCAATCGTACGTACGTTCATACGACCTTATACATATTTTATGATACTTTATGTTTAAAGCTAGAAAATGTTTTACATTTGTAGCTGATTGTGTTCTGATAAATACAGCATCGTTTTCTGATCTATTTATCTTAAATAATTTTTCTCCTCTTTCATCTTGTAGCGAACACAATTTCTTAACAGATTTATTTTTTATTTTTCCGCAAAAAATACCGTTATCTTTTTGATAATCTGCTTCGACATTATCAACAAAATCATTATTGATATTATTCTCGCATGTCTTGGAACGACTAGTCAATTTTGATTTCTTTGTCATATCATAACTATTATCATTTTTTTCTACATTAACTTTTTCTAATTTTCTTTTACTCGTGTACGACTTATAGCATGCAGTATCTACGTGATAACTAAATTGATCTGTAAAAACGTTTAAACTAATTTTTCGTATTCTTTTATAATTCGCCTCTACTCATAAGTGACATTAACAAATCGAAAAAAGGAGGATAGTCACGATACATACAAGATAGGAGAGCGCAGGGGAACGGATTAAAATAATTCTTTTTTATTAGAGCTTGTAAAAATATTAATATTAGAAGTAGGACTAAAAATATTATCCTCCTTTTTTAAATAAAACCTTTTTTGGCCGACAAGCTTTTTTATTCGATAGAACAACAAAACACTTAAGTACCTTTTGAAGACAGTAGCTGTAACCGTTCATACACATGGTCACGCTTAGTATAAGCAGCTTCAATAACTCGATTTCGACCATTTTCAGTACTCGTTAGGGGTATTGCTTTTTTACGCTGACAAATAATGCAAAGATCAATTTCTTTTTCGGCCACAGATTCACTCATTTTATAAAACACGAGTTTAACATTTCTGTAACGATTTATGCGTTGATCTGACTGCCTACAGCCGTGTAAATCTCGAGCTCACGTATGTTAAAAACAAGTGCAAACTTGTAACAACATCTGAACATCAAAAAAAAAAAAAAAAAATTTAATCTATCTATTTTTTAAAGGACCACGCATACAATACATGGGATTTAATACAGCCGTCAAATTGGCTGAAAATTTAGTATGTTGTAGTTCATGACTTCTTGAGCAAAAATGCTTATGGTCACAAAACTCTAAAGCTCATATAATTTGAGATATTGAAGGTAGAAGGTCGCGTGAGTGGTCAAAATTACAATAACGGCAAGTCAGTTATTTAGTAGGAAATGAGTTTAATGAGCTTATGGGTTTCCAAGGTAGCTCATTATTGTAATAAAATGTTTATTTCATTATTTAAAGAAAGAATTTTGTAATTGACTTATATTTAGAAAATATTTTACAATTTGCATCCCGATATCGTGTTGAACAATCTTCAAAACTTGTAAGATCATCAGCTACTTTTGAAAAGTGAACAATATGTATG
>UELV01175005.1:0-40739 GCA_900490015.1 Megastigmus stigmatizans | reverse complement strand
AGAGAGAGAGAGAGAGAGAGATAGAGAAGCCTCGTGCTGCATGCACGGCGCGCGTGTGGCCCGCGAGAACGAGAAACTGTTGACTCTGCGATCGACTTGCATCGCTCTAATCGGTAATATTTATTGATTTCATTTTTTTTTATTTCGTACATGAATTATTTTAATATTGAACGAGGAAACGATTTGAGAGAAAAATCACGATTTCGCGAATGTTGATAATGAGCATGCATGAAGTTATCTTAAGTAGTAAAAAGTACAACGATAATTTATTTTAAATTATTTGTTGAAAATTGTTGTTTCATGATATTATTGAATTCTGTCTGTTACATGGTAATTGATCAATTATGAAAGATCAGGCAACAAAATTCAGCAAGTGGGGTTAAGTGCTCGAGGTGCGCGCGAGTAAGAAAGAAAGAGTGGATATCTACCTTATGGCGCTTCTTTTTCGGTGTCATGACGAGCGAGAGGGCCTCGTTCTGCTCCGAGTCCCTGCTCTCCCGGTCGTCGCGCATGCTGCAATACTGGTCGCGCTCGCGCTGCTCCCGCACCTGGTGCTCGCGCTGCTGTTGCTCCCGCTGCTGGTGCTGCTGCTGGGCCGCCTGCTGCTGCTGTTGCTGCTGTTGTTGTTGCTGCTGTTGCTGCTGCTGCTGCTGCTGCTGCTGCTGCTGCTGCTGCTGCTGCTGTTGCATCGAGGCCATGGCGTATATCGTCGGAGGCTTGGGCGTCTGGAAGATGCTGCCGCTCGGCCTGACGTGAGGTGGCAGCTGGTTGATCTGATTAAGGTTGTTTTCCGTGAGTCCGGAGTGCGGTCCGCCGTGGGGCAGTCCCCCGCCTAGGGGACCGATCGAGGAGAAGCCGCCCGGGGCCTGCGAGGGCGGGGGCCCGCCGTTCAGGGGCCCCCGAGGTCCGTTTGGGCCACCGGTTGTCTGTCCGGCTCCCCGGTCGACGACCTTGGTCCGCGGTGACTTGCGCTCGAGATACTGACTCGCCAGCATCAGGTCCTTGTTGAGGTTGTTGAGCTGCTCGGCCGCGACCTGTCCCGCCTCCGAGCACTGCTTGCCCAGAATCTTCTTCTGCTGGACGAACGTCGAGACAACGCTGTCGACGAGGTTGTTCAGGTAGACGAACATTTCGCTCTTGAGGCTCTCGGCGAGGGCCTCGAGGTCGGCGCTGGTGATGTTGGGCACGGCCGAGCTGGCCACTACCTCTACGGCGCCCCTCAACGCGCTCAGGCTCTCCTGGTACTCCTTGTGCTGCTGCTGCAGGGGCGTCACCGCCTTCTGCATGCGGGGCTGCTGCGTCAGCGGCTGTGGGGCCGGTCCAACGCTCTCTTGCCTCGGGGGCGGCTGGGGTGGCTGCGCCGGGGGCTGGGGCGAGTTCTGCTGGTGGTGCTGCTGCTGCCTCGTGACGGCCTCCTGCTGCTCCCGCTCCCGCTCCCTCTGCTCCCTTTCCCGCTCGCGCTGTTCCCGCTCCCGCTGCTGCTTCATCCGCTCGACCGAGGCGTACCTCTCCTGCTCGAGGTAGAACTTCTGGTTGACCATCTGGTACATGGCGGCGGCGGCGGCGTGGTCGTGGGGCATCTGGGGCAGCGCGCCGTTGTAGGGCGGCGGGTGGGGCCGCTGGGGCCGGGGCGGCAGTTGGGGCGGGTGCGGGGGACTCGCCGGCTCGTGGGCGTCCCCGCTCTCGCTGATCTCCGGGCCCATGCGGCTCGAGAGCTCCGCGTACTTCTGCTGCATCACCGCCATCTGCTCGTACAACTTGTTCAGCTGGCTCTTGAGGTTGTCCTTCTCCTCGCGCTTCTGGCGGATGGTCACGTAGTCCTCCTCCTCGTCGCTGTCCTCCTCGTCGTCGAGGAGGCCGACCTCGCTGACGACGCTGTGCTGGAGCACGTGGTGGACGGTCTGCTGCTGGGGGTGGTAGAGCTTGCGCTTTTTGCAGCCGTTGACGACTGTCGAGACCTGCAGGGCAGGACTGCTGCGCATCGTGCTGACGATGTTCTCGACGCGGGCGCGCTTGATCTCCGTGGTGGGCGAGTTGTTCTCGGTCTTGGGCAGGACAGGGCAGGGCGAGTTGCTGGGCGAGCGCTTCAGCGAGTCCTGGATCTCCTCCTTGACGGAGACGGAGCCGGAACGGGGCCCCGTGGGGCTGGAGGGCAGGCTCTGGTCGCAGTCGCTGCCCTCGAGGTTCGCGCCGGGCTCCATGCCCGCCTCGGCGAAGGCCTCCTCCATGGCTCGGGCCGCGGAGGCCGCGTCCTCAGCGCTGTCCTCGGCGTCAGCGGGCATCACGGGGTCCCGCTCGAGGGGCCCGGTGCCGTTGCTGACGAGGCCGAGGCCGTTGCCGTCACCACTGTCCTCGCCGCCACTGGTCACTGCACCACCGCGCGCACTGTCACTGTTGTTCTGTTCTCGCACGTGTTGCTGCGGACTGTCGCGCTGGTGTTGTTGCTGTTGCTGTTGCTGCTGCTGTTGTTGCGTCGACT
This sequence comes from Megastigmus stigmatizans, assembly GCA_900490015.1. Lineage (NCBI taxonomy): Eukaryota > Metazoa > Arthropoda > Insecta > Hymenoptera > Megastigmidae > Megastigmus > Megastigmus stigmatizans. Next base: position 38,260 of record UELV01175005.1, on the reverse strand, counting down.
TCAACAGCTCCGCCGTCGTGTTGTTATTGTTATTGTTGTTGTTGTTGTTGCTGTGGATGCTGTTGTTGTTGTGGATGGCGTTGCTGGTGTGGATGCTGTTGTTATTGGTGGGCTGGTCCTGCACGGCACTGAGGCTGAGCTTGCGGCCCTGGAGGATTTCGCGCAGCATGTGCTGGGTGAGCTCGGGCGCAGTCGCGGGGTCCTCGCACTTGACCACCGCGCCCGGCAAGGGGTTCGTCGTCGCAGCGTCCATACCGGCGCCGGCGAGGCCGTGGCTGCCCTCGGGCGGTGAGGCCCCGGCGTCCGTGGCCTGTTTCACCTGGCGGCCGAAGAGCTCGTTCAGCATCTTGTTGGGTGGGCCGAAGCCCGGCGCCCCGAAAAAGCCGAAGGGCGCGTGGCCGGTATGCTGCTGGGCTGTCGTGGAACCCGTGGTCGTAGCGCCTAGGTGACCTTGACTGCCAGCCGCTCCAGACTGGAGCTGCGGCGGTTGTTGCTGTTGTGGTTGCTGTTGCTGTTGTTGTTGGGGTGATGGCTGTTGCGGGTGTGGACCCGCGTTGGGTGAATGCTGCTGCGGCGGCTGCTGCGGCTGCTGCTGCTGCTGCTGCGACTGCTGCTGTTGCTGCTGGTTGGGAGACTGCGAGTGGAGCACGTTGCCGCTCGAGTTGAATATCGAGCCGTAGAGGCCACCGCCGAGAAACGACGGCCGGGAGCTAAAGTTCGGTATGCTCGAGTAACTGTTGCGCGGCTCGCCGGCGTCCACGCGCTGTCTGGTGCGCTTCTGCTTCTTCAGGAGTTGCTGTTGCTTGCTATCCGTGGTTGCTCCGTAGAGGGCGAAACAGTCGGTCTCCTCCTCCGATGACATCATCGGCCTTCTGGTTGGTCGGCCCCCCGAAGGCCTCCGCTTCCCCTCCCCGCCAGGGCTTCTTTTTCACCCCTCCCCCGGTGTCGTCTGACTCGAATAGCCCCCTCGTGGCTTGAAGCGCGCCGCCGCTAACGCCGCCGCCGCCGCTGCTGCTGCTGCTGCAGCCGACTCGTAAGTGTAGGCGCGCGCGCTCGCTCGCCTCCTTCTCCTTCTCCTTCTCTCTACGCTCCGCTCCTTCTCTCGTTCTCCTCCTGTGCAGTCGTCTATCCCCTCCCCCGGCGGCGCGAGCCAGAGCCAGCCGTAGGCGCTTCTGCAGCCGCTGCACTGCACAGCTGCTTACACTCCGCGGCGAGCTGGCCTCGCTCCTTCACGGGCTCCCCCACTTTGGCCCCACTCTCGCCTGCCTGCCTGCCTGCCGCCTGCCTGCCTTCCACTCGCACTCCTTCTCCTTCTCTTGCGCCGGTATAAGCTCCTTCTCCGTGCGTTACGCGCGCGCGCGAGAAGGAGTGCGCCCGCAGAAGTCGTCTTTCCGCTTTCTTCTCGTGCAGCCCCTCTCTCCTCTCCTCTCCTCTCCTGCTGCTATTCCTGCTGCTGCAGCTCTCTGGCGCTCCTCGGATGCTGTGGGGATGCTGCGCCTCCGCGATGCTGCTGTAGCTCGTTCGGTTACTATTCGGTGGGCCAATCCTTCCGCCGTGGAATCGGGGCCAACGACCGCAACTTCGGTCCGTTTCGCTTACGGCGATAATCGAGACCTGGGCGACTCCCCGTCAGTATTGTCGGCTTGTAGCCGCTGTCGTCTGCGTCTTGGGGGCGGCTCAGGCCCTGGGCTCTTCCGTAGTAGTGGCCGCTCTTGATGACGACGATGCTTTTATCTATGATATCGTTGCCATTGATGATGCCCAGGTAGATGCCCGGTACTCGCGACGGCGGAATTCTCGTGCTCCCGCCTGGGAGCTGCATCCTTCGAGCTCGCCAAAGGGCTAGCTGCCCCTCGCTCCCTCGGCTCGATTCCCAAAGCTGCTAAGGTGCTGCTGTACGTCTGCAATCACAAAGAAAACGATCGCCCCGTTAACGCAATGCTCGACGAGTGGATTATTTTTGGGCAATTTGATTTAATAGTATATATGTGTACATATGTGTGCGGTGTGCGCGGCTATATGTCTGGTCGCGTATTTGCATGTGTCTTTCCTGATTACGGTTCCGAGCTTCTGGTGTGGAGATGCATGAATATATTAAGAGGAGGGAAAAGCAGAGAGACAAAGTAATCGGAACGTCCCGTCTGGCGAGCAAATCGATTTACTCGCTTCTGTACTATAATCGTCCGACTATTAAATTTTTAACATTGTTTTTGTCGAGTATTTTATACATATCGCCAACATTATTTACGCCGGCAATCGATTGTTTTTACATTCTAACATGGGGTCGTCTCGACTGCTTTTTCTCGCTGGGCATCAATGCACTAGTGCAAATTTAACTTAATTTTCGTGCTCTTAATTGATCTGATTTAAAACAGTCTCTAATAGCCGCAGATATAAATACATATACTTTGTTGAGTGCAGGATTGGTTTTCTTTGGGAAAGCGAATCCACGCGGGATCATAACTGTCTAGGATATCTTATTGGCTTTTAAATAGATGTATTTAACCTGGATACGTTGAGTGTACCAGGAGAATGCATTTAAAATAAAAACTATATATCATTATTATTATATACATTAAGTGGCAAAAATACGGGTTTCTCTGGTAAAAAGGGGTAAACTTTTGCATAGATAAAAGTAATGTACTTTTTTCTGTGATTCTTAATGCATTCGATTTAGATTTTAGTTATAAAGACTCCATTTATTCGATGCATTTAGTTTTTCTTCGTAAAGTTTTTCTTTTTTACCTAATATAATATATAGACGAATTATTAAAGTTTTATTAACAATCGAATCACTCATTTCACGTGACACCTGACTATTTTTAATTATTTATACTACTGTATAAATAGTAATTTTTTAAATGATCGATTATTTGTAGTCAACTTTCGTTAAAAATTTTCATTTTCATTATTTTTCATGTTTATCCGGCTTAAATCTAAAAGCTTCAGTAGAGCGAAGACATTGCTAATCACGAGAAATAATGAAAAGTAGTCAAATGAATGAAGATTAAAGTAATCAAGAAGCAGTTAAGCTCTTAATTAAAATGTTGCGTATAATGCAGGGCGACTTGCGAGCTCGGTGAACGAAGCTATCCATGTAAGGAGCTCCTCCTTTTCCAGTCTCAATATATGGGCACAAGTTTTGCGGTTTACTCGGGGAGCGAAGGGTTTAAGCAGATATCGATGCCAATTACAGTACTCAGTCGATCCGGCGAAATAAGAAGCTACCTTGCCAACTCGAAAGGAATGAGCAAAAATGGACCCTCCTTTATGCGCGCGGTTATAAAAAAAAATAAAAAGATTGAAAGAAGCAGAAAAAAAGGGAGAGCGACCATTTACACAATACGTCGTTTCCAATGTTTTACCAAGCTTCGAATCGCATTCGAGGGCTATCCGAATAACTCTTTCTTTTTCTTCTCTCTCTCTCTCTCTCTCTCTCTTTATCCTTCTTTATACGCTCGAGTGGCGGCCGCTAGCCGATACTTGAGTCGCAGTCAAGTAGTCTCGGACAGGAGCTTGAAAGACGACGTCGGGAACGAATGTGCGCCACCCCCTCCTACTTCTGCCCCAGCCACCAAGAACGCTCATAAGAAAATTGCAAACGTTAAATATCTTATCCGTTTCAGACTTTCCACTTTAATCGTTGCTTCGAGTCTTAGACTTCACTTTTACTCGATGTGTTATATGCGTGTATATAAAGAAATTTTAGATTACTATATTCACGACTGAAAAAAAATAAAAGTAAAGTATCGTATAGCTATAATCAGCTTTCTTATAAAATTGTAGGAATTGTGTTAGTAGAAAGATCAATAATATCTTGTTTATAATTGAATATTAAGACAATCTGATATCGCAAACAATGAAATTTCAAAGTGTGAGTTCAGAAGATAATCATTTTAAAAGAGTAAAATTTCTTCACTGAAAAAAAGTGAATTTTTATTTATTTATAGATTTTATTTACGTATAGACGGTGATTTAAAAAAAATTATATGAACTCTCGCAGTAGCAATTGAAAATTCAATATCTGCAATTCGCCACATGTTCTTCGAGCAGCGTAAAAAGTATAAGCTAATATAAATCGATCCGATTAAAAGGAGTTACGACTTCACTCGGAAGTATCTTTTTCTCGGTACAGCTGCGAAAGCTACACCAAGCAGGAACTAACAATGCACAAAGTCTGGCCGAGCTTTCCTCCCTCTTATACTTAGATTCTTCGGCATTACCGCGCACTTGACGTTATAATCGAGAGAAAGAGAAAGAGAGAAAGAGAGAGAGAGAGAGAAAGAGACCGAGAGAGAAAGCCAGTTGACTTGTACAGAGAGAAGCTCGCGCTCCCCACGCAACCCCGGCATTCGTGATGCTTGCATGTCGCCTGTCGCAGCGCCTGTGTACGCAGTATACCTTATTCCCATGCGTTCCTATTACGAGAATCGCCAAGTAGCCAAGCGATGTACGTAAGCGCGCTGACGTTCTCATTCTCGTTCTCGTCATATGACACTAACAAACACACGCGCCCACACATACACGGAGAGGACTCTGACGAAGTTGCCCAGGGAGAGAAGACTTCTCTGCTTGGCAAACATTCCACATGTGCTGCGCGCACTGGCCGCGTATATGAAAGGGTCGAACAAAAAGGAAAAGGAGATATCTTGCCTTTCGCTGCGGATTCCACATGAGAATACATATATATATATATAGTGCAGCTGGTGTAAAGCCGACTGCCAGGGACAGCGGATATGCCTTGTTTTCAAATATTCCGTCTTTACGCGAGTCGCGAGCACGCCGCGAGTGGATGTCTGGGCTTTTAATGCGTCTCTGATGTATAGCGCTAAAAGCCGATAAGGAAAGCTCGTGGAATGACGCGAGGAATGAAAAGATTAGCGTTTGTTTATTTATCGTTTACTTTCTGTTTATTGGTGGGTAAAAAAATCTCACAGCTATTATATAGCTTTACAATGTAATTTGATTGAGCAAATTTTTGCATTTCTTTTTAAACGGAACTTGACTAATCGAGAAAAGGGAGAGCACCAATTTTTTTTTTTGAATAAACGAAATCATAGTATACTTAAGTAATCTTTTTACATGACCGATTCAACCGAAGGAAATCACTCAATTACGAACGAGGTGAAGCACGAGGTGAGGCGTAATTTCCTCGGTTGTTCTAGAATATATATATATATATATATATATATAACGAATCGGCCATCGACGATAAAAGGCTGTTTTCTCATAGTGCCGATAAAGGCCAATCGATAATCGCTTATCGAAGAGAGGCTCTCTTCGCGATTAGACCTCGAGCGCCGCCCTTTTCATAGCCGCCACCGCCCCGCGTTCACACGATTAAATAGAAATTGCCCGCCGCGTTTCTTTATTCATCTTTCCCCACTGTCCCTCTATCGTGCTGTATATATATACATATATTGATAAATACCGATCGACGCGTACATAAGTGTACACGGGGGTCCTCGCGAATGCGGCGTCTCCGTATGGCGTTAGTAAAACCGATGCCGGTATCCAACGTATATATATATATACAATACATGTAGACACACAGCCAAAGGGACCTCGAAGCAACAGCTGAGCGGCTTAAAGCACCTGCCCTCAATGGCCCAGACGAAACCTCCGCTTATATATATGCTCGACGCTCACTGCGTACACACACACACACATATACATATATACGTGCAGTGCGAGTATAGCTCAGTCACCTACGTGCCAGCGGAGGGTCGCAGATGCTATATACCTATTATTTCCGAGTTTTTCGACTTGGAGGCTCGATCGATCGTGTTTGCGAGGAGAAGAGAAGAGAGAGAGACCGGAAAATTTTCCGTACACTCGCGCACGCGTGTCAGGCGAAATTGAATTTTTCAGGGCGGGGGGCAGGACGATGAGGATGATGATGTGCCTCGATATACCGGCATTTTTAATTGCGATGGAGTATGAGAAATGGATGTTCGCGGTGATTAATTGATTCTTCGGCCTAAGATGATGGAAAATAAAGAGGAACGGTATAGTTCTTGTATATGTGTATGCTCTGTATACATTTAATGATACACCGTCCAATCTGAAGTTTACTCTTAATAACGTATTTTTGACTTACAATTAAAATAATATCTTTTCAGCCTAAAACTGACGTAGGACGAATGAAAATGGGCGCGTTTACTTGTATTTAACTCGAAGCATGATTGTGGCCTCAAACAACAATAAAACTCTCAATAAATTCCAAAATATTCTTTCCCAATTACGATTGAAAAGGTGTAAAGCTCGGGTTTTAGATGGTTAGATATATCGAAGCTTGTACACGAGAGATCCCGTAGTCGCCTATTATTAAAAACTTGACTCTCGCGAGCCAACAAAAGCGCAAAGACGTATAGAGAGATAAAGGTTCGATCGTCGCGTCGCTCGCACACATACATACACACACACGTGATTCCCGATAACTTATCTAAAGCTCCAGACTCGCAGCTTTTATCGCATAGGGTATGTCCCACACACGCTCGCACATGTGTGCACGCCCCGAGCAACAAAAAAACCCCAAGCCGTTTGCAACTCGCTCGCCATATGCTGCTCTCTTCTCTCTCTGTCTGTTCAACAGATACTCCGGGCACAACACACACACCGTATACGTAAGTCGCGATAAGGTCGAAAACACTTTAGTCCAAGGGGGGCAAAAAGGAGGCTTCGAGGGGGGGCTGGTCCCCTTCTCCTATTGCTCGTGGAGACCCATTTTACCTTGGCTCACGCACCAAGGTGTGTGCACTTCCCGGCGCGCGCTTTTTCATGCGTGGGACGACGTGTGTGTGTGTGTGTGTGCGTGTGTGTGTGTGTTTGTATGGGTAGACCGCGGACACAGGAACTGAAGAGAGAAAGGTAAAAGAAAGGGACGCCCCGGTGTTTGGCGTCGGAAATGGCTTCAGGAACTTGCCGCCCCCTCGAGTCGGAAGTATAAGCGGGAAGTTAATTACACGTGAGAGACAGAGAGAAAGAGAGCGAGAGAGACTTCACGATGCGATGAACACCTAAAAAGCGCGCATTTTTCCTCTAGATAGCTGCTGTGTGTTTATTGTAATACTGTCGCGCGCTCAGATACATACACACACACACACACACACAGCGGACAGACCGGACGACGTTTTATATAGAAAGTGGAGATGGATAAAAGAGAGAGAGAGAGAAAGGCACAAAGTGTGCCGGAGGAGTAGCTCGCGAGAGGAAGCTGCGCATTGTCTTCCGGTTACGGATGACCCGGCCGCGCTCTTTTGCTCGCTCAATGTGCGTTTTTCTTTTTCTCTCTCTGTGTGTGTGTGTGTGTGTGTGTGTGTGTGTGTATGCGTCGCCTCGGCGAATCGATGGAATTTCACGCGCTGCGACGTTGACGAGACATCGTCGCCGGGTCTCTCTCTCTTTCTCTCTCTAGCTCGTCTCGCTCGTTGTCGCTTATTGCTTTTTTCTGTACGTGTATCCTTTATCCTCGCTCCTTTTTTCCTCCAACCTATAGACAATGAGAATTCGTTCGAGTGTATGACTTGCTTTGGAAAGTATACTCGCGTAGGCTATAAGCCAGTAGTTTTCGGCTCAATTTTTTCCTTTTTTTCCTCTACTTCTCTCTCTCTCTATCTCTCTCTCTCTCTCTCTCTCTCTCTCTCTCTCTCTCTCTCTCTCTCTCTCTTTTGTTCTTCATTGATATATATACTCCGCTGACGAGGAGCGGGCAGAATACCCAGCCTGCGAACTGAAAAGTTAAATAGAGAATTTCGTTACTGGCTTTGCCCATTTTTTTCGAAATAACTTTTGCCGCGATCGTTGCACGCTAACACTCGCGACTGTTTTATACCCGCATAGGCGAGCAAAAAAGTGTTGGGGTATAGCCTGCGAGTAATCGGCGAGCGATGACGCGATGTAATCTGCCCAAGAGTGCAAAATACGGAGAAGATCGCGTCTTAACGATCGGCTTGCGGTATCGAAGCATATATTGGTCGCTTCTTCATTGTTCCCAACTACTCCATTGGCTTACCGATCGAAATAGCCGCCGGCCGCTCCTTTCACACTCTCTTCGATATAACTTCTCCGAGTTTCGCAATCCAAGTCTGTACTTATTAGCGGCTGCGGAGAGATGCACAACAATAATTGGCCGGCGATCCTCATCTCCCGCCCTGGCCAACGACCAATTAACCCGCTTCTTCGTTGTCCGCAAATAAATTGTGAATACTTTTTCCCAATCGCTCTCTCGAATCTAATCTATACACTTTTTTTCTCACCTATCTTATTCTCACCGTACTATTGAACCCCTTGATTCATCATTTCACCGCGTGTATAGGGCTATTTCGAAGGAGTCGACGAGCGCGCGAATGATACGAAAACACAGATAACGCGCTTGCCCTTTTCTCCCTCTGAAAAGTCAAACGATCGCAAGCATACGCATACATACGCATAAGCATCAGATGGTGGCAGCCACAACTGAACCCGAACACATGACGCAGGTTAACTATATAGACGCGCTTGTGTGTCTTCGTGTGTGTGTGTGTGTGTGTGTGTGTGTTGGCGCGCAGCATGTGCATCGGAATTTTCAACCCCCCGCGTGTGCGTGTGGGTGTCATGTGGCTGATGGCCGAGTTTGTCCTGTTTCCCTCTCGCTCTCTTACACACGTACTCACTCCTCTCTATCTCTCTCTCTCTGTTTGTCTGTCTCCTTTCTGCGGAGGGTTCGCAGGGGGGCCCACGCATGGGAACCCAATAATAATCATCGGTCCGTGTCCATCACGCGCATATAATATGTAATGGAGGGCGTTTACGTGTAATGTAGCACTTCCTCTTGCAAGTGAATTTTTCGAGACGACGTGCTCTCTCTCTCTCTCTCTCTCTCTCGCTCTTTTTTTCTTTTTAATTCATTTCTCTCTTTTGTAGTTTGGGCCTCTGCACTATGGGACCCCCTTGCGCCTGGAACAGCCTGCGCGCATATATATAACAGCGGGCAGGGAGATTATGCTCGTTTGACCCGTTTGACTTTGAACGCTCACTCGGTGCCAAGAGTCATTAACCAAGGATATGTCTCGAAATGTTATTTTTCTTTTTATGGTTAAGTTTTCTCATCCATTCCGAGTGCAATCGACTAGTTGTAAATCAATCTGTGTATATAGCCTTCCGAATGGTTAAATTGAACTCGTTTCTGCAGAAAACTACTTTCTTCAAACTGAAGAATGGAATGAATGAGTATTAACTTAATGAAAAGCTTCCGCGACTAGCTTTTCAAGAAAAGCATAATAATTTATTCTACCGGCTCGCCAAAGTATTACGTCGAACGCTGAGCAATACTCGGTGTGTTTTTGCCAGCAAACTGCTAGTTTCGCGTGTAACATTGCAAGAAACCTTGAAAATAAAATAAAAATAAAGAAAAAAAAGAAAACTATACTCCTATACTTAGGAGTCGGTAACACGGCAATTTTCAAACTCTCTCTCTCTCTCTCCCTTTACGCGCTTACGTATCGCCTCGCCATATAAACCGCACCTTTCCCCGCAATATCTTTCACATCGCGAATCGGTATAACACACGGCCGCACGGAAACCCGAGATTCCCCCTCATTTCATGCGATTACACCTCGGGAAAAACACAGCCGGCGAGCGGGAAACCGAGTGAAAAAAAAGAAGAAAAAGGAAAAAAGCAAAAACCCAACGAACAAACCCAGGAGCGAGGTGAAAAAATAGAAAAAAATAGGGAGTCGGTAAAATCGATCGATCGAGAGACACACGACACACAAGTATAGCGATTATTACAAGCTCGGCGCGAGGCATCGGCTTCCACCACGATCGAGAAGGCGATATAGAGCACGTCGCGACTGTACATAAGAGCTGCTGCAACCACAGGTCTAAGCATTTACGCGGGCCCGCTCGCATAAGCGCCTCCCTGTATATGCATGCGCAACTATAATGCACACACACACACAAACGAGAGAGGATACAAACACACAGGTCGAATTATGCACACAAACGGTATAGGGCGCGCGCCGTTCGCGCTCTCGGCATATTATCGAGGCTTGGCGGTGCCGTTGCTACCGCCGCCGCCGCTGCTGCTGCTACTGCAGCTGCACGATGCAACAAGTTGACCGGTGTCAATTGATGTGTTATTAATTGGAGGTTAATTGCGTTAATGCGCCGCGCCGAGCCTTCGCCTATGTATGTATATATAAATATATACATATATGTACATATGTGTGAGTGTGTGTAATACTGCGCGAGACTTCTCTCTCTCTCTCTCTCTCTCTATCTCTCTCGCTCGCTCGCACACCCTCGCGGCGCACAGTTGTGCTCTTGCGGTTGTTTTATTATTATTATTTTCCGCGCTCGCGAGCCCATGGTTGAATGTGTATAAACCGCTCTGTTATATGTATATATGCATATATATATCGAGGAATCGTCGATTCGCGCATTGGCACGCGCCCAAAGTATTTGCGCGCGCGCGAGAGAGAGAGGCGAGTGGCATTATTTAAGCGCGACCTTTCGACCACTCGATATACCGAGCCGCTCAGTAGCTTTTCACCCCCTGACTACCCCCTGCATATACGCGTTGTATTCATTCGGCAGCATCGGCGTCGGCGGCGGCGTTATATTTACGGGCGGGCCGTGTACGCGCGAAACGCCAAAATGATGATTTTCATAATTCACAGCTCGTTAAATTTTGTTTCGCTTTTTCGTGCGCTCGTTGCGTTATACACCCCGAGAGAGGGAACGAGTTATACACACACGCATCAGATGTATATATGCATATATATAGGAATATGCGGATCCATTAATTCGAGTATATATATATATATATATATATAGAGTCGGTGGTGGTGGTGGTGGTGCGTCGAGTCGCGACCTTTTCATCGCTTTCATCGCCAATGAGTTGGCGAGTTTTATATAAACAATGGGACGGACCAGCCGCCGCCGCTATAGCAATTTGCCGATCGCATTATTGTTATCGCGCCGCTGCACCGTTCGACGACACTTTCCCTTTTATCGGTCGACGCGCTCATTTTCATTTTCGTTTGCTGCCGCGCCGACAGTCAGAGAATGCCAGAGAGATTATACATACATATAAAAGCACGTGTATAGCTTTATATATTTGCAGGCGCGACACACGCTGAACGGGTCACCTACATATTAACCTACATGTTTTGTTATAAACTCTTTAAAGAGGTGGAAAGCACCGGGAGCGTGAACTTTCACTCGACTTCCAAGTTCATTAGTCGATGCGTATGCAGTACATACATATATACATGTTTATGTATGTGTACGTGTGAACTGTGGCCGCGGCTTTTGCTCTTTTGCATTCTCAGCTTTTTCAGGTGTACGAGTACGTGTATGTGTACTCGCTAGACGAAATTGAGTGCGGCCCAAGGGAATGTGGAAAAAGTTTGTTTTTTTTTCGTTTTGTTTTTTCTTTTTATTTTAGTTTCCTGTGCTGCGTTGTGTGTAGGGTATAACTGTGAATAAATAATTGCTATATACGCAGCTTATCGGGTGACTTTTTAAGTGACCACCGTTTTCAAATATTTTTTAATTTATAGTTATTACAATTTTAAAATGTCAATTTATGTTAGTAGGAAAATATCCGTATCTCACGAAAACGTAAACGCCCAGATAAAACGTATACAGGTATACAAAACAATAAACTGGAAAATAGTCGTTCGCCTCGAATACACTGTCACCTCTCTTTCTCTCGCATTTTTAAATATTAACGGATTTTTCGGGAAAAGCAGGCGCCTTGTATTGTGTAGAACGACGAAGTCTCGTAACAACTCCAAAGTCGGAAGGGGAACGCGAGAGATGGTGCAGTGTGCGTAAAAGAGAGAGAGGGAGAGAAGAGATTTAAAAGATGACTCCACTCGCATAACCGTCACATTGGTCGTATAAGTTCCCAAGGTGTGTGTGTGAGTGTGAGTGTGTTATGTGTGCAAGATAGCTCTCCTCTCCTCGGGATCTCTCCTGAGATTTTTCAGGAAGCGTTTTCTTACTTGCATAGGGGTGTCCCGTCTCCGGGTTCCCATGACTTCTCGTTTGCCCTCCGTCTTTCTCTATCCCTCTCTCTCTCTCTCTCTCTCTCGCGCTGTGCTCCTTCTCTGTGGGAAACATTAACGTCTGATATTGAAAGCTGCAAAAAATCGTATATACGGCGCCCTTCGAGGTACACGGGAAGGAAGGAAATACACGCACACATAGGAACAAACGATCCTCGGTCCTTGCCCTCACGGGTACTAGAATTTTCTCTTGCGCAATGTCATTATGTCGGAGAGTATGAAAATGATCGAGCGTTTATCGACGGTTATGCGTTCTACTTTCCCGCGAGCTTCTTCTTCACTTTTTTTCTTCAGCTTTTTTTCTACCTACTTCTCAGTGGCTTCGAAGTAACGATATGTAGCAGATGAGTTACAATTTTCTTCTTTATTGCCATTGAAAAAACTTTCAAATCAACTTTTTCACTATTTCATATTCATTATTAAAATTTTATAATTTATTTAACATATTATTTATTTATTCATTAAATTCACTAGACCTTAAGGTCTAAAATACAAAATTAACAGTGTAAAGATGTATAAGCTTATTGTCATAACTGATTATAGTAGCAAACAACAAAACAAGGACGCAATTCAATACTCAAGAAAACAACAGCCTTCTAAGCTTCCATTTGAATCAGACCGCACAATCAGTGTAGAATATCACCCGACAATTTATTCCACAAACGAATACATCTCGGCAATATAGAGTTAAATCCTTTTGTAGATCTATAATCCACAGAAATGAATGCGCATGGATTCTTTGTACAATAAGGACTGCACGATCTAATTAGCTTCTGAGAAATATGCTCAAGAAAATCCCCATTATCTACAATATATTCTTCTCAAATCCTATAGAGTGATTCTATGATTGAGGTTTTTGTTATATTTAATTCTTCCTATTTTTTTAAACATTTATTATCATTTATTCAGTTATGTGTATAAATTCAATCAGACCAAATAACAAAATTATAAATACGTATACCATGAAAACGCAGTAATTAATTTAGAAATTTTTTACGATAATTATAGTAAAAAAATCTCAGATAATCCACACATATAATACACAATTGCAAGTAAGGAAAAATCGGATATCCTGAAAATCAGTATTTTCGGATTTTCTCGTATTTAAGTTCCCATGTGTATAGGGTAACCGGCAACGTACGCTATAACGTCTTTGCGGGATGATCCTGTGAATTTAAAAGGCCCCTCGACGTCGACACCCTAGGACCTCAAGTCATGTACATTATAAGATCAAGGAGGGAGAAAGACAGAGAAAGAGAGAGCGAGAGAGAGAAAAAAAAGAGAGAGGGAGAAAGAAAGAGAACCGACTGGGGTCCCCCCGACGACTTGGGGCACATTCAGGTGGTTTTGGCCGGATGGCGCGCGAGCGACCGGTGACCTATACGATTTAAATGCCCAGGTATACCACCTATATATATACACACATGTCCCCCCTTTTCTTCTTCTTGCCTTGGCTTGTGTATATATTCCGAACTCCTCGAGACTTTTACTTCCCCTACGACACACACACACACACTCTGGCCGGTGTTCGCGCCAGTTCCGAGGGGGAAAAGAACTGTGCAAGGAAAAAAAGCGTATATTCAAGGAGAAGAAGAAGAAGAAGAAGAAGAAGAAGAATAAGAAGAAGAAGAAGCGAACGAGTGGCTTTAAGAAAGGAGCTTCGTCCCTCTCTTTTACCTATACACGTATAAGACGAAAGTCGCGCGTGCCAGCTGCCGTATCAAGGCGTAACCGACGTTTCGGCTTCTTGTTGTCCATTGTGTGTCCTCGGCGCATGGTATATAGTCCCCCAGCGCGCGATAATGCCTCTGTATATACGTCTCCCCCCAACGTCTTTAAGAAACTAGGGGATATATCCTCGTCCCCGCAAACGTCTTGGCGCGCGCGCACGAAGAAAGTATATAGACCCAAGGAGAGAGTGTAAACGCATGTGTGTACGCGCGCGAGCGTAGCGACTAATATATATAGTAAGTCGGCAAGGTGGAGCGTGCCAACGGACTTTTTGGCGCGCGCAAGCCGGCCTTTTTTTCTTTCCTTCTCCTTATATCCGTGTATAACACGCCTATAGGGCGATTTGATCTTTACGAGCTGCGCGCATATAGTCGAGGAAAGCCAACGGAAATCTAGAAGACCCCATATAAAGACTGACGATCTCTTTCTGGGCTGCATTGTTGGAGGCTATATATTGGCTTTGGATTGTTCGATTCAGATGGCTTTGATCTTGATTTAGGCTCTGTTATTACTTGTAAGTATGACTTTATATAGTGTTGCTGAATTATTCATGTGTTTTTGTAAATAATACATAACAATCATTCCTAGTCGGGTGAATACGTATTTTAATTTTAATTTGCACCGATCTATGAAGAGGAGACATTGCCGATTACAAAAAAAAAACTACACGAAGAGAAAGAAGCAGTATCCAATCATCAAAGTTTATTTCGAAAAATATTACTAAATCCATCCATTTACGGGATTTTTCATACGCTGACGTATATATATATAAGCTTGCACCACAGTAATGTACGTGTATACGTTCGAGCAAACCGTCATGCGCGTATACAATAAAGTTCTCCTTCGCAGCCGCTGGCGTTATATACAAAAGAACAACGTCAATAATTCTTGGCGATAATGGGAAAACATTTCAAACTTTGTCGGTTCGGTCTCTCTCTCTCTCACTCTCTCGCGAGCGCGAGGCAAAAATTGAACGACTACGACGAGAAGTGGATCTCCACAGCTCGTATACGTATATGAGCGACGTCGTAGCATTGGCGTGTGCGCAAGCAAACTTCGAAACAGTCCAGCGCGAGACTACTATAGTACTATACACGTATTATAACATATAAGCGAAAAGACCGAATTCGCGAGATAGAGAAGTAATAAAAAAGCAGAGAACGAGAGAAGGAAAAGGAGATGGCTGGTGGGCAAAGGTTTTTATATAACGACTCGGAGCGAATGTTAGGCAAGCAGCAGCAGCAGCACCAGCAGTAGCAGCAGCATCAGCGACGTCGTGTCTTTTATTGGCCGCGAGTTTTACTTCTTCATCTTCATCGTGTGAGCGCGCCGTTGCAGCGGTAGCAGCGGTACCGGAACGTTATGTAGATGTGCGGCCATTCGCGAGCCATATTGGCAAGCGCAAAGCTGCTAGCGAGTGGATTACGCGAGACATTATATGGACCGGCAAGAAGAAGTGGTCTTATGGCAGCTGGCCAGGGTCTCTCTCTCTCTCTCGTTCTGGACTTTTTACCCCCGACTCTTTCAGCAACTCTCCTACTTTCTCGCGAGCTGCTGCTGCTGCTGCAGTTACTTAATTAGATTCAATAGCCAAAGTTTGGGCGCGGAAGAGGCAATCGTCTCGGAGATGATGAGGCTAGGCGTATTATACCGCCAATGCCAGAACGACTCTCTCTCTCTCTCTCTCTCTCTCTCTCTACCTTCTTGTTGTTGGATTCGCTTTCTTGTTTTACCCATTCCCTGGCATGTTCTATCTGGCTGCGCTTTTTTTTCCCCCACCCCCTCGTTTCGGTTGCAGTTAACGAGAAGAAGCTGTGCGGTCGTTATATGTCCCACCGGCAAGTGAGAGACGCTGCACGCGATATGGATCATTGGACACGACTATAATAATGTGTTCCGCGATATCGCGAGGAAAGATGAATGTTTGGTAGCGCGTGTGGATCGCACGTTCAGTTACAACGAGTCCAATGGCTTGTTATATTTATCCCGTGCAACTTTTCTCCGCTATGATAATGAAACTTCATTGATAATGTGATGTATATAAATGCGGAAGTGGAATTTCGTGAAAAATATATTTTTATTTAATCGCATTAAAGTTTAATCGAATATATTTTTCAAACCGACGGAAATTCCCAAATCCATAACTAAATTTGAACAAGATCTTCCGAGCATCGACATGCCACAATCTATCCCCAATTCCCAAAAGTCCGCAGATCGATCGTGGCAGGACAAAAGGACTCTGAGCAAAAGTGAATCTCGCGCATCTCTCCTGAGGTAGTCGCCAACAGCAGCAGCAGCAAAAGCAGTAGCGACACACCAGACGAAGAGACGCTTCTCGTCCTCTCAACGCAGCCTCATTTATAGGTGTAGAAGTGCATGTGTGTGTGTGTGTGTGTGTGTGTGTGTGTGTGTAACGAGCGATGGTCCGATCGTTTGAGCCAATCATGCCGTGATTGAGTGTAATGGACTTGCGTCTTGTCCCCCAGTCGTCAGCGGCTCTCTCACGTCTGCGCTGCTCATGTATATATGTGTATATGTATAGGTGGAAGAGCTGCGCGCAGGGAGGCTTCGAGGCCGATGCATATGTGTTGCACGACGAGAGACGGACGACGACGACGGCCTTGCCGATTTGAGCGTCCAGGCCCTCTAAAGCGAGCGAGAGAGAGAGAGAGAGAGAGAGAGAGAGAGAGAGAGAGACCTATCACCGCCACCGCCGCCGATATATGCAGCGTTACGCGCGATGCACTCGTCTCCTGCATGCAGTATGTGTATATCGATGCCCCTCGCACGCTTTTTCACGCGGTATTTTCTTTTTTCGGAGGAGACGCTGTGCACGGTGTGCTTTGATTGCAGGCACCCTTTGTGGACTTGAAAAATATCGAATAAAATAAACTGCAGGTTCCGCAAGTAAACGCTGCTTTGGACGCAGTAATTAATAATGAATATTACTTTAAAAGCTAATAAATTTTAGGTTTGGTATTTTATTTAATCCCAACTTGAGAGAATGTGACCTGAGTATTAATGAAGTATAAACGTTTTATAGTTTATTATAATGACTAATTTCAATCTGGAGGATTTGGAAACTATATAAGTTTGAACCCCAATTAATTTCTCAGAAAAATTCGGAAAATTTTATATTCCGAGGCAATATAGGTATAGACGGATTTAAATGGGAGCTGATTCGAAATTCAACGGATCGAGTGTAACGCGAAATCTGATTGTCAATGAGGATCGAGCGACAAAATGTTCCTCTCTCGTTCATCATATCCGGAGTGTAACGCGTCAGCAGCCTCCGCAGGCATCAGCGCAGTTTAAGTGCACAGAGACATACACGAAGTGTCGATTAGCGAGTGAGTGTATAAGGGGCAAAAGAGAGTCTGCCGCATACGGCGGCGGCGGCGACGGCGGCGACAGTAGGGCACGACGCATCATCATCATCAGCAGCAGCAGCAACGACAGAGCGGAGATGAAGGCTGCGCGGCCTGCTACTACTACGAGAGCCGAGCATACGTATAGCACACACTCTCGGCTAGTATGATAATGAGGAAAGTGACTTCCGACGATCCGCATGTGTATACATGTGTGTATATACGTGTACATCGACATGAGGATGACCAAGAGGGAGAGAGCGAGTGTGTGAGAGAGCGAGAGGTATATAGATATGTACAGAAAGAGAGAGAGAGAGAGAGAGAGAGAGAGAGAGAGAGAGCCAAGGAGCGGACACACCAATCGCTCAGCTCTCGCTCTGCACTCCATCCTTCTCTCGTTCTTCCTTCCGCGCGGGCTGCGCTGCAAATTGACACGAGAACCGCGCCGCAGAGAGCAAGACGCAACGACGACGACACGTCCCAGTCGGCAGCCCGAGATTTATATGCCAGGCGCACATACTGCACGAGAGAGACAGAGAGAGAGAGAGAGAGAGAGAGAGAGAGAGAGAGAGAGAGAGAGAGAAAGGAGAGTATACATGTCGCGCGTCAACCCGTTACTTACGCACGTCCACGCAGCAGTCACACAGAGAGAGATAGAGAGAGAGAGAGAGAGTGAGATAAAGAGAGAACGGAAGATGAGGTGGAATTGTAGCTGGGGAGGCCGAAAGAGGAGAAAGGACGTGCTGCATATTGTGTGTGTTGCCGAGATGAATCAATCGACGCGGTTCCGAGTTTTAAGCTGCAGCATCGGACGCTCCTATCCCCTCTCTCTCTCTCTCTCTCTCTCTGTCTCTTTCTCTGCTGTTGTGAGCTGTCTCGATTGATTCGTCTCTGCTTCAATTTATTTTTGCGAGTCGAGCACGCGCGCGATTGTCGTCGTCGTCGTCGCCGTGGTCGTCCCAGAAATTGCCGGGCCCCAAAATGCGGGAGTGCCGCGTAAGCCTCGCCGCTGATGCGCTCTTCCGTTCCGACACTCTGCTTATATATACACCACACATTGACCATACATATAAGCATATATATATATTTATATACACGCGTATGAGCAAGAGAGAAAAAGTGAGTGTGCTTCTTTATAATTTATGGATGAAACTTGAACGGATGATGAGGAGCGACGCTTTAGACGAGGGCTGATAGATGCATGTATATACGCGCGCGCGCACACACACACACACACACCTACTCACACGTGGGGATACTGTACAGCAGAAACGTACTAGGGAGCGGATGATCAATTTTTTCTAATTTACGACACTTGCGGATCTTCCTCTTAATCCTATATCCACTTCTGTTGTCTTTTTTTTTGCCTGACGCGCTGTTTGTTTTTTTTTGTTTTAGAACGATCGAAGCGGGAAAATACGTACACCAAGTTGAGTTATCATTGTAACACGTTTAATAAAGATCAAGTGCGATCTTGCGCGTCACGATGACCTCGCGCCGAGTCAGCGAGTAGTCAAGTCGTTAATTTTTTAATGCATCCAGTTACCCGTGCGTCCATAGGCTTACATGTATGCTTTTCCGCAAATTCAACTAGGCGGCCCGCGGAGCGCGAATTGGGAAAAGCTTGAGAAAATGCGGAAAAAGTGATTCACACAGCTCCTTTGAAGGCGATTGTTTTAATTTCGCGAGAGACGCCATATCGCGAACACACGCAATTTGGTTAATCAAGTGAATTCGCGGCTCGAGGGAAATAAAGAGACCGCGCGCTCGGCGTATTATGAATGAGCCGAGTCTGTGTATGTGTAGTGTGTGTGTGTGTGTGTGTGTGTGTGTATGTATGTGTATGTGTATGTGTGCGTTCACGCCTTGCATTCATGCAGACGCGACACATTGGGGATAATGACAATTTGCATGAGAAGCAAAAACTCGGGGATCTCTGTCGGATCTTTTGCGCGCTCGTTCGGTTCACCTCGCTTCTGTTCGTGTATATATATACGCGAGAGACCGAGATAGACGGGATAGAAAGAGATAGCGAGAGAGAGAGAGAGAGAGAGAGAGAGAGAGAGAGAGTTCCCAAGTGTCGGATGCGCCACGACACTGTTAATCCAATTGAGTCAATTTGGGTTAACTTCAAGTCGTCTAAACAGCTTGTTTAGCCGATCTATGATGCATGTGCGACGTACAACTTCCGGTCACCCTTACTTCCTTTATCTGTTTACGTAAGAATTCTGCAAGTCTCTGCAATACTTCCCTAGTCCGTTTATTTATTTTACTTAATTGCTTTTACCCTTCAAAGAATCTATGAGCTTTTTCTAAAATACAAAAACGGATATAGTTATTTATAAAATGGAAAATTCACACATTAGACCAATATAATATTTAGATAATATTGTTTAGTTCTAAATATTGAATTAAAAAAAAAATTACGTTTTTTTGCTAATATAATCATTAATATGCTCTCATTGCCTGTCAAACTTTTATTTTGCATCCTGGCGTATAGTCATCTAAATCCTGCCGCCGACAAACGAATATTACCCCATCCAAAATACGCTATATACCCAAGACAAGTATAGGATGGTATGAAGCTCGGTGCAGTTGCATTATGAAGTTACCCTTTCGCGGTGTTATAACAGTGGAATCGATTCGATGACTGTCTGCGCTCTCGGTGCAACGCAGACGCGAGGGAGTAAAGAGAGAGAGAGAGAGAGAGAGAGGGGGTGGGGGTAGGGTGAAAAGGTTAAACCGAGAGAGTCTAGCCCATAACCAACCACCTCGTGGATGATGCAGTCATTGGGTCTCTAGCCTGCCGCGGCGCGCGTATTTGCTCAGGGCACACACTAGACTCGCCCTCCCCAGCTGACGTTGATTGAAGGAATAAGGGAAAACGACGGGCGAGAGAGCTCGCTTCCTCTCTTTCTCTCTCTCTTTCTCTCGCTCTTTCAAGTGCATCATCTCGCTGTATATATATATATCCCGCTTATACCCGCTGCTCCTTCAGCCCCGCAGACTTTAGTGCAGCTGGAGGTGGGAGGAGGGGATTTGCATCTTCTTCTGTCCGTCATGCACGTAGAAAAATATTTCGTTCGAATGGACGCGGATGCGCGAGATTTTGCCGGATTGTATGTAAATGTTCAAACTGGTTATTTCGAATGGAGAATTCGAGGTCTTTTAAAATTTTTTAGTCATTGTTCAAAAAGTCTTGTTTCTATGCGGCATATATGTATACTGCAGTCATTTTGACTTTCAGCTAAATGACGAGATCCCGAAAAATTACGTGTAAAAGTCCTTCAAAACCAAAAATCGTATTTTATTCTTTTGCTGTTACCAACCGGTAAAAATATACATATTTAAAAATACAACCATACAATTAAACGATATTAATTCCTTAAAAATCAGCACGTCAATACATTAACACAAGATGATTTTAAACTTTATCACAAGCTCACTTCTTCAAATTTCATCCCTTCCCCTTCTCGTGGCAGATATCCACACCAGTCCAGTCTCTCGCATCGTTTTTACTCAGGCATCTCTACAATCCTCTCTCTCTCTCTCCCTCTCTCTCCTCCACGTATTGCTTCTGACAGATTCTGGCCCTTTGCGACGAGCGATATGCTCCGAGCCACTGTGCATCGGAAATTCCTGCGCGCTCGCTTTTCATACGAACCGAGAGCGTTAATTAAAGGGGATTTGCGTGCTGCTGCTGCTGCTGCCGCTGTTGCTGCAGGTCAGCTTGGACTGCGCTTATTGAATCCTTTCCTCGGCGCCTAGCCACACGCGCGTGCGCGTGTGTGTGTGTGAGTGTGTGTTTTATCGGCAGAGAAAAATGAAGATATACGAGCTGCTGAAGAAAATAAAGTAAAACTAGGAGGATGTGAGGGAGGGGCGGGAGGGAAAAAATGCAGGATGGTCGGCGAAGGAATTCGACGAGCTTACGTGCAAAACTCTCGACGCTCGTATCCAGCTATTGCCGCAGTATAACGCGACCGCGTATATACTTTGACGCTCGAGTCTCCGCGCGAAATACCATTATATATAGGCTGCACTTCTGCGCTCCGGAGCTTTTATGATACGGCGCCGATGCCAATAGGTTTTTCCCGTGTTAATCCTGGAGACTCGTTCTTCTTCTCTATTTTGGAGAAAAACTGCCGGGCTATTCATTATTCAATAGTTGTACACGAGTCGTGTGAAAATAAATAAATTTTCCATTAAATAGTTTAATATGAGAATTAGTCGTTCACTTTCTTCGTTTCTTTGGTCATGAATGATTTGTGCAGACTCTTACGGCAGCGATGAATCAGAGCTGCGAAATTTCGTTCCAACAGATATATCCGCGATCGTCCTGGCGCGAGATACTCGTCCCAAGCACACGTAACATACCCGGTGCATGTAGCGAGCCGCACCTGTATCACTCCTTATACATATGCATGAGTACTCGTATAGCGTCAAAAGAGCCAAAGGGTATAACGAGCGAATTCTCGCTTATTACTGCGCGCACGCAGTAACAGCTGGCGAAAGGCTATACTCTCTCTTTCTCTGTCTTTCTCTCTCGCAAGTGCACGCATTGTCGCACAACCACACTGGAGCTATCGAGCGGAGTACAGTCGAAGCTTCCTAACGCATCAGCCAGCGCAAAAGCAAAATGCGAGTGAGAGAGAGAGAGAGAGCAAGATAAATAGATAGATGGGAATTCCACAAGACACAGGATAAGTAGAGAATGAAGAATGACTGCGCGCAGGCGACGTAATGCGGGGGGGGGGGAGATCATTAAGTGTCTCTCTCTCCCGAATCCGGAACTGCCTCGACAATGCCACGGAAGGCGATACACTTGGACGATCGTCGCGCGTGCCTACGTGTGTGTATACGTGTCCTCACCTCCACGCTACAAACACACACATATATGTACACACCTTCAGAGGCCGGACAGAGTTTCGTCCCGATCGCGCGACACCCGGACAATATAGTTTAACCTGCTTAGCTCGGAACTATAGCCTCATCTCAACCTCTATACGGTGGCCAGTCGAGCTCGTCTCCTCGCGGCCGCTGTCGCCGCCGTCGAAAGACCGTCTGTATAATACCTGTGTACAACACACGGGACGAAGCCAGTGATTGCCGCTCCGTGTCGATTTGTACATACACGTAGACTTCGGCTTCCGAATCGCTGAATGGCCTGTGTTCGCGTCTGAGGCAAAGGAGATCGGAACTGCGCGTCACGCACGCCTCTATACGCTACTGTATACACGAATGAATGTATGTATAGGTGCGCAGTGCGTGTAGATCTGCGCGCAGGAAACGCGTGCGAGCGTGGAAAGATATCTGTCGCGGCAAAGAGAGAGAGAACAGTGGCAAGTGTCCGGAAAAATTAGTTCCGATCTTGATTCGTGTATATGGGTTTGCACGCATTGTGCGTAAACGAGTTGTGGCGCGCGCATTACAATGTGCCGCTAATTAAGGTGCTCGCTTCCCTTCCGATGGCTTTTTCTTATATATTTCCCGCGCGAGCAAAGAGGAAACGCGCGCACCTATATGTCTTTTTATTCACGCGATGGATACATATTCCTATACAATTATAGCACATCTACATTTCATTCTATACCATATTGTATTTCTTATATACAGCTTTGTTCAAATTGTCGTGTACTATAGAGCTCGATCGTATATTTTTCCAAATCCATCATTTACCCTATAATCGATATTTGAAGATTCGAGCACAAGATCGATCAATCAAAATCTTCCAGAAGCATCTTAGCAGCAGGCCATTAGAGCAAGTTCAGCAAGTTGGGCCGCACGCGAAGTAGACTGGTATATACGGTACATAAAATATGCAAAGAGCCTCGCTCGCTCGCAAAGTATGCCTACGACGTCAAACAAGGCATCATAGATAATAGTAGCCCCGCTTTCCAACCGTGTGTGTTTGTACGTGTGGGTGACTCCGCATAGCCTACAATAAATCTACACCGACGATAAAGACGCGCTTCTCCTGACCCCCCTCCTCTAGACCAACCTCTTCTTCTTCGCTCGTTGCATAACAGCCCAATAACTCGTTTGCCTCCGTTTGACAAGCAAAGTGGT
Source organism: Megastigmus stigmatizans (assembly GCA_900490015.1). Lineage (NCBI taxonomy): Eukaryota > Metazoa > Arthropoda > Insecta > Hymenoptera > Megastigmidae > Megastigmus > Megastigmus stigmatizans. Next base: position 15,036 of record UELV01175005.1, on the reverse strand, counting down.
TCCGAAGACAAATGACACCCTTGAGTGAGTCTGTCTCTTTCTCTCTCTCTCTCCGCCTCGCAAACTATATACACTTACTCAGCTCGGTCTATACAAGCCTTAAACGCGGTCTTCCCTCTTCTGAGCGCGCGGCTGCTTAAAGAGTTTAAGGTGGATGCTATTTCGACGTCATTAAAGCGACGCGAAAGCGCTGCAGCTTGCGGCTGTGTGTGTGTGTGTGTGTGTGTGTTCTATACTCTCATTAAAGGCTATTGCAGTAGTGCCCAGGAGCTATACCTTCCACGCGTGTTACGTAAGATGCGAAACGCGCGCGAGTGAGACTCTCTATATTACCGCGCATGGCACTCGAGTCGACCATCATATATATTCAAAAGACTCGGTCTCAGATTTCTCATTTTAACCCTTCAAGACGTTTTCTCGCTCTTTTCTCTCTCTCTCTCTCTCTCTCTCTCTCTCTCTCTCTCTCTCTCTCTCTCTCGTGTATCCTCTTATTCATCGCGACTAATGGTTAATTAGGATGGGAGTACACTGCAGTGTGTCCACACTGCACTCGTCTTATTCAGCAGCGATTCATTCAGCTCGTACGTACATCAACGTGAATGCGCTGCGCCGTCGTGTTTACAACGCTCACTGCTTTGACGCGAGGGAGAGCTTAGCTGGCGTTTCAGTGTATTATGCGCGCCACGAGCGAGCGTAGAAATAGCGACGGTCAACTGTGTATATCTACTAAACTCGCGCGCCTCGAGTGTCTCAGCAATTAAGAATGAGACGTGTACGCGCGACGAGTCCGCGTTTTTTTCCTCTCTCTCTCTTTCTCTCAGTCGCGTCAAATTAACGAGAAATTTAATTTCTCGGCACTGAACTTAAGGCCCCTTTGATGCACAACGAAAGCCTCTATTAGGGGCCATATTTTAGGGCCACCACAAATGTAAGTGGAGTTGTAGAATTCGAGGCTCGCTCTATTAACACCACAGCGTCCTGAGACCTGCCAAGTCTTATTCTTCGGAGCATTTGACCAGCGGGCGAAGCGAGTCGTGAACCTCCGAGAGAGGAACAATTGCGATGACGATTTTACGACACGTCAGGGGCAAGAGGGGGTCTATTGGAGAAGAAGGAGAAGGAAGGTGGGAAACGCGTGCAGCGTGTATTTAGTACGTCGCATATATACACATACACACATATATATATAGAGAAAGAGAGAGAGAGAGAGAGAGCCGCGTGTATATGTATATATACGAGCACACACAGGGACGTCGGCTCAGTTCTCAGGGCTATCATTGCCGCTCGGCCGGAAGACTCACTTAGACCCGTCTTGAGTTACCCCTTTGCTCTCGTGCTCGGCCCCCACTCACGCGTGCGCTCATTTCTCTCTCTCTCTCTCTCTCTCTCTCCCGCTCGCTCGGTCAATTCTGCCGTGTGTCGCATACGCGCGAAGAGGCGGAGGAGGAGGAGGAGGATTTTTGGTTCGTAGGAGAGCTGCTCCAGTCTGCTCGGCTCCGATCTGCGTGTGCACTTGTCGTCACGGCGGCCCTTTCCTCAATCTTATTTCCGGCTCCTCGTGCGGGGCCCCATAAGACGTGCTCCTGCTGCGCTGTGGTGTCGCTGGCATGGTGCACTTGTCGTCGACGCGGCAAGGACAATCTCGGAGCTGCACGCGGTGTAACTTACCGTGCGGTATTTTTTTACTTGCGACGGATTCTCAGGAGTAACCCTGCGAGGGATATATATATATATATATGTGTGTGTGTGTGTGTGAGTTGGGTTAAAAGGAGACGCTCCGTTCGCACGCTTACTGCGCTGCGGATCCACTGTGTTTTCCTTTTTTTTCGTCTTCGCTCAAGCACCTATATGGGAGCCACCTTCTCGCGCCATGCATTTCCTCGAAAGTAAATACACGTCAATTTTCAATTATTCTTGCGCGATTCCTTTCTTGAATTGTTTTTTTTTTCTTTCATTATACCAATGCGCCATTGTTCGGCGAGTGTAGATTATTTGATTAATTCTAAGCGTGCCGATTCGTATATATGATCGAACAGATAGTGGAGTATTTAGACATTAAGTGATAATTACGCTCTTTACATGATCGCGTCGTGATTGGCAGGGAAGAGGAGAGCGAAAGGAGTGAGATGGGGGAGGGGAGGTGGGTTTGTACAGAAGAACACAACGACGCGACAATAGCTCGCAAGGAATAATTGCTTTCGGCTCAATTTCCTCCGTGCATAAACGTCTGAACGTTCTCAGCCGCTGCAGCCGCGTGTGCTTACTTGTTGCAGCGGCTTGTCCGCGCATATATATATATATATATACATGTACCATGCCGAGAATATACACACAGATACAGAGTTCTGTATATACGTATATATACTCGTGCAAGTATCGAAGCCGATGCATATATATACACACACGGATTTGTCCGTGTCTCGCGGTTTCCTCGTATGTGCAACGCGCGCGGCATGCGGCTGTGTGGATCGCTTGGCGACGATCTCTGTGCACCTGCTTCAGGTGCTTGCGAGCGACTTACGCACCCTTTTCTATCTTCTTGACGCGGCAATTGATTTCTTTTTTAATACTCTTACTCACACTGATGAGTGTGAGTGTGTCTTGCCATACTTGCCAAGTATGGCTATGGGTTTACCGATTGACGCGGATAATGGGAATGTGTGGTTTAATTATGGTTTCCATGCAGTCACTTAATTTTTACCCTATAAATGGATTTCGATTTGCAAACAATGTAAGAGTAAAAGTTTTGAGTTTCAATTTTTTCTAAGGGTTTTACTTTCTGTTTTTCAGCCTTATAAAAAAAATGGCAATACTGTAAAGGGGTGAGAAACTTTTTGCGATGCAATCATGCAATCGGGTTCACCGGTAACTGTAAAATACAGTTTCGGACTTATACAACAACATTATTTTAATGCAACTTTAAAATTCGGCTATTGCCTAATCGAATACAGTAAATATACAAAAGGTACGGATCGCAGTGAATCACTCGTCCAGTAGCAAATTTTTACAAAAGTCAATTACACCCATAAAATAGGAATCTAAGAAACTAAAGCTTTATTACAAACAAAAAGTCTTGGCTCTAGGCACGGGAAACATTATACAGAAATACTGGAAACTTGTAATATTCCACAAGCAGTATACAATACGAGCGCTTATACTTTTCTACGTTAGCCACTAGAAGTGCTTTATAAACCACAACGAGGGGCAAACAAAAGTTCGACAAACGCGATAAAAATGTTTTTTTTTTTTTATATCGAGAGTCGCACGCTATATAGAGCTTATTATACGAGTGTCGCGAGGCTCTTTATGCTATAACTCGGACGCTCAAGTTTTTCGCGCGCGCTCGGCCACTTTATAACGATGTTTAACTCGCGCCGAGTGTTGATGACGCCGCGCGGTCCGCGTAAGTGACACGCATGAGAAAGTACATCGAATTGTGGGAACTTGGCGGCAATCGCACATTATATATGTGTATATTCGGTTCCTCTCGCCTTATGAATGCAGATGACGAGTCGCGCTTCTTTCTCCGGTATACATCAATTTTATTGCCTTGTGGAGAAGCCCAGCATCGATATATCTACACGTATTTACGACCTATATATATATAGATTTAATACAGTCTTCGATACTTTTAATTTTATTTTTGTAAAATTTTACTATGGTAATGGCATGCGAAACTATTATAGCCTTCCAAAAACGTCTCATTGACTGCACGTACGATATATACACGTTGTACAATTGAATGTTTCCATGCGTATACGTAGTTATTAACCTAAGTGAGTTCTATTTAAAGGTTCAATTAAAGTGCTCGAGAGAATAATTGCATTTCATCGCGGACAGGGGACTATAAGTACAACAGCAAGCCTATAGTCTTAAAGACGCGACGCGCTGACATTATAGACGACATTATTATTTCACCCACGCATTATACACATTCGTGTCGCAGATTAAAAATGGAACGAGTTGTGCAGAAGGAAGAAAAAGAAAAGTGGAAAATATTGTCAATTCATTTTAAACTCGCGGCTCCGGGGTATATGTCGCTGCATAATTAACGAGCCGTGCACTTAAGCGGAACCGCGGGACGAAAGTATACAATGTGCATATACACACACACACACGCACAAATTACCCTTTTCCCGATGCGAAGTTCGATGCATGTGCGCAACCCCCTTTATATGCACTCTCTCTCTCTCTCTCTCTCTCTCTCTCTCTCTCTCTCTCTTTCTCTATTTCCTTGCCATCGCAACCGATGGACATATCAGCGTTTACTACGCGTATATAAGTGCGCGTGTATATATAAGTGTATAGAAGTGTGGAGGAAAAGACGCGGAGGGTAACGTTGTGCACGAAGGGGTTGCCGTAAGGCAGAGAGACCGAGCATAACGAGGAGAAGGAGAAGAGGCAGAGCCCGCGGGAGTATAACTCATCGATTTTTAAATCGTCTAAGAAAGGGAGACGAGCAGTGGCAACCAGAGAGAGAGAGAGAGAGAGAGAGAGAGAGAGAGAGAGAGAACTCCTCGATATTATTTCATATAGAGCCGCGCGCGCGTCTTCGTGCATCTCTCCCGTTCTCCCCTTCTTCTGATGCTCAGGCTCCTGTCTTCTCTTACCCCGGGGTCAATTAGAGACGGCAGCGAGAGAACCGATGGCAACTCGTATAGACATATATAATAATATGGCATTTCCAAATAATCTTTATCTCAATTTCGCAACGCACGTTAACCATTGACAAAATAAAAACGAGACATAAAGTTCAAATTCATATCTTGTCGTTCGCATTAACCATTTACAAAAGTATAAATTTAATATAGATAATAACTAAGTGAACGCGGTGCATTTCCAACGAGGCTTTGCAAGCGCTACACAGCATTGAATAATTCGCGAGGGCCGAGAAATTGTTGTGCAAAATGCATCTAAGCGTTTCGCTCTCTCTCTCTCTCTCTCTCTCTCTCTCTCTCTCTCTCTCTATCTGCGGCTGGAACCCTAATTAGATAACGAGGCGCAACGTCTCGGACGCTACACACTACTATACGCACATAACTTGAAGCGAGACTTGGCAAGAGCTCATCCCATATGTATATATGTATGTGTGGGTGTGTGTATTATATAACGACGTGGGAAGGGTCGAGCGCTCCTAACATCGTGGGTATATACACGAGCGGAACTCTCTCTCCGAGGAAGTAAGGGGTCGTCAGAGCAACGAGACGTTTATAAGCCAAGGAGAAGACGCGGCGATTATGTCGTTTATGTGTGTAGGTACATGCATACACATGTATATCGTACACATAGATTGAAGCTCGACACACGGTCTCGTTAAAGAAGATAGGCGTACTCGCCATAGCCGAGATTTACAAGCCGAGATATACACGCGTTACGATCTTAGAACTGTCGTGCGCGGCCTGCTGACTCGTTGCTCTTTGCGCTTCGCGACCTTTTTCTAATTTAAATCGTATGTAAGCGGAGGTCGTAAATTTAATCGACGGTGTAAGATATTTTTATAATTGACGCAAAGCTTAAGAAGATTATTACAGTTTAATATAATCTTCCGCTTTTTCCCATTTATATACATCATCGGCAATATGCAGCTATATAATACGATCCAAATTCAGATTTCCTCTAGCTGCACGAATAAATATCAATGATTAAGGTAAGCTATACGTCATCAGCCCGAAACGTCTGAACTCTAAATATATATTCCTTTAGTCCATTATCGAGGATCGAAGGAATGTCATTTTACACGGAACTCGTGCGGCACTCCTTCAAACACACGCAATTACATACCGCACACGAAAAACATCGCGGCACGCTGCAAATAACACGTCTCGACTTGGTTAATGAATATACACACACAACCTGCAGGTGGTATAGACGGGCTATATACATATAAAATAATCGATCGCGACAAAAAAAAGAGAAAGAGTGAAAGAGAACAACTGGACAGAGTGTAGTATACAAGTAGGCACAAGGGGGATCTCGTTTTTTTTTCTTTCTTTTTCTTTTTTATTGTTAGCGGAACTACTCGCACTGTGTCCGTGTCCACTCAAGCTCGACGCTGCACACTCGGGCATCGGCAGCAGCGTATATCACAGCTCTCGGCCACCTATATATATATGTATGTATGTATGTTTTTCACACATCCTGGCATCGGTTCCTCATCGACGCCGCGCGATATACCCTATTGCGGATACGTGATTGTAACAAAACAACGGACGTCCGGACGCGGCACCCGGGGGACCTGCACGCGCACGAGTCGCACAGGTATCGTCCACTTTGCGCTCGCAGCTCTCCCCCTTTACCTTAGTCTTCCGCGCGCGTTCTCCCACTCTCTATGTGTCTCCCTTCTTCCCGTTACTTCCTTCTTCCTCTCTCTCTCTCTCTCTCTCTCTCTCTCTCTCTGTCTCTTCGGTTCTTTGTTGTTGCGCCATCGCATTATAAATCGCGAGTTCCTAGTTTCCATTGTTAAGCAATTATTTGGAAATAGGCCGCAGCGAGCGAGCGAGCGACACACTATATACACCTGTGCGTGTGCAGGGCGGCGGTAGTTCCCTCTCTTTTTCTCTCCTCTCTCTCTCTCTCTCTCTCTTTCTCTCTCTCTCTCCTCTCTCTCTATCTCCTGCACCTATTATTTTCCTTTTCATATGCTGATCGGTTTTGTCACAGCGCCGCGATTAGCTCTCGCAGACACTGTCGAGCTATTTCTTTTATGCTCTCATGTCTCCAATAACTTTTCTATCGTATACGTCGGTACACCAATTTATTCGCTGTGCTTTTCATGCGATCCTTTATATATATTTTATCGTCGTTTTTAGATCATCTATCTCGTAGAAATGCAGCTTTTACGGACTCGAGACCTGTCGGAGGATGTATTGCGAATATGCAATGTTTTCATAAGTCGGTCAACAAACTCCGGATCATCCTGGCGCGATTCCTCTGCGCGATTTCGCTACACACCCACATGCGCGCGCGCACACACACATACACACATCGGCAACTGCGTGATTATCGAGCAAGTGATCTCTAATTGTCCCATCCGCTCGTGTAGGTTTTTCTTTTTCTCTCTTTCTCTATGTCCACATCCTTTTATATTCATCGCGCGATACAGTTCATAGCCGCGAGCTTCTCGCATTGCTAAGTTTTTCGTATATACATACATATATACGAAAAAAAAAGGAAGGGAAACTTGGTCCAGTGATGCTACTTCCGGCCTCGATTAGACACGAAACTCCGACGGAATTCTTGTAATTAGGCCTTTGACGCTGGTTGTGCTCGTGTTATATACACCTCTCTGTACCTCATTTATATACCTTCGTCTATTCCCATGAGCCAAGTCGAAAACACGACAGGCAGGAAGCCGGAAACGTACTATTTCGCGTCTTTATGCTTGATTTATTCGGCTCGTGGATTTGTCCCGGCTCTCTTCCATCGTTTGACCAATTGAATTCGCAAAATTTCGGCTACATCGAAGACAAACCAGTCTCTCAAATCAGCGGTGAGCAAAGAGGAGCAAACGAGGAGTCGCTTATTTATATAAAGAGAGAGAGATGCTCATACAAAGGGAGAAGACGAACACTAGCCGAAGAATGACTGTGCGAAAAGACTCTGAAGCTCGAGAGTTGGCTCCGAGGGGCGAGTTTTTCTCGCCATTGTCCGACGCGCATTAAGAATAAGCATCCGAGAGAGAGAGGGACGCGGAATGAGAAAGGGTTTACACTTGGAGACGAAAGGCATCGGAGCGCGAGAAGAGACAAGACATATAAACTCCCGACGAACTCTGTGTGTCGCTCCTTCAACGGGTCTATGCTTCCGGCCCCTCTCTCTATCTCTCTCTTCTTTTTTCCTCCCGCTGCTGTTGTTTGTTTTTCTTGTTTCGTTTTTTTTTATATAGCCGCACGACGTAAGAGTAATGCACGGAGGCACTACGGTCTGATTTCTGTAAGTAGCACTCCGCCGATGGAGAGCGATTGTCGCCGAGCCAAGAGGGCGAGTAGAGAGAGAAAGAGAGAGAGAGAGAGAGTTTTCTTTAGCCGACGCGAGCACCGAGACACACGGACTCTCCTCGTGCACCGAGCGCCGAGCGCTAACCGATTGTTTGCTTTTTGTCTTTCGGCGCTCTTTGCCGTGTGTTCGTATAATACGGGAGGACTACGGCAGCAACTCCAGCTTCCCGCTTCCCCCGTTTTCTTTTGAAAAATACTCCCCTCATCTTTGTCCGAGAGGTTTTTTCCGGTGAATATAAAGGGACGTACGTCTCTGTAACTGCGCGAGCTTCTTTCGCACGTCTTGCCGACTGGGTTTTCTTACCTGTCCCCAACACCGAGGATTATCACCCTATATCTTTTGCTCTTCTTTAAGTTTTTATCTCCGGAGACTTATTTCAGCCGGTCTAGCTCTTGAAATAATAAGTGGCGTTAAACATTCTCGAAAGGGTCATTTGTACCGCGGGGTATACGTATTTTGCACATAATATACGAGGTCGAATTCTTTAGGTGTATTTGACGTCTTGAAACTCGCGCGGTTCGCCAGTCGACTCGTTGACCGGGAAGTAGTGCATATGTAATATTACACTTTCGCGACAACTGGGTCGAACATCGAGCAAACGAGGAGAAGAGACCAGTGCAGGTGATCGTCGTTGTCGCGAGATATCGTACGAATTACGTGTGAGACACAGGGAGACAGAGAGAGAAGAGGTTGAAGCATAAGCGAGAGCGGAAGAAGAGCGACATCTCGAGAATCCGACGTAACCGCATAGACTCGCGAAGACGACGTAGACGACTCGAGACGAGAGATTATCGTCGACGAGTACAACTTTGTGGGAGAATTATCGTTGGGGCGCGAAAAAAACCGATGAATCTGTGCCGCGCGAAAGCAAAGAAACGCCAGATAAGATAGACAATATAGAGAAGCGTTACGACAACGACAACGACACAGATTAACGTGTATCGAATCGTTCGAGTTTGACTCTCCGTGGAATTGTTTACGAGCGAGCTACTGTTGTGGCTGTCGTGCACCGCGCGCTCGTGGCAAAGTAAAGTTTTCGAGCCTGCTGGCAAAGAGCTGAAGAGCAGTCGAACGAGTGGCTTCGACATATAATCGTCTTGTCGAAGCCTACACCTCGAGTGCACATAGGGAGACAGAGAGAGAGAGAGGCCCGCGTCTGGAGCGCGAATATATAGAAGAAGAAGACGGGCTCAAAGGGGGAGCACGAGCTCGGCAGCGGTAGCGATCCCTCGCATTTCGTCGCGCATCTTCTCGCGGCAGAGTGGCGTAAGAATAAGGTTTGCTCATCTCTTTCTCTCTCTCTCCCTTGCAGCCTCTTCGCCCACTTGATAATCCGTCAAGTCTTTTTCCTTCGTCTTCGTCGTCTTCGTCGTCTACGTCGTCGGTGGTAGACGAGAGGTTCGTCGTTATACAGACGTTATGGATATATATGTGTATAAGGTCTTGGTGACGTTGGCCCGCGTCTCTTACTCCCCTTAACTCCCCAGCTGCGAATACGATGACTCCACTCGACTCCCCACTACTCTGCCACTGCTTTTGCTGCTGCTACTGCTGCTGCACCGAGCGTCTTCCCTTATACTCTCCCTTACACCCGCGCGGATGGAATATTCAAGTGTCGACGGTGTATCCACGACGTGCGAGGGGCGAGCCTCTTACATGGATCTCTATATCTATGTATGTATATATATATATATATATATATATATCCCTGGCGAAAGTATAAGCCAGACGACGAGAAACGCGTTCGAGACGTTTTCAGCTTGACTCTCTCTCTCTCTCTCTCTCTCTCTCTTGTTGTTTCTATCTGCGTTTATTAATTTCAAGTTCTTTCGTTGCTTCGTTATATTCAATTTTTTCGCCTTATGCTCGTCCCTCGTTATAGCCGTTCGATCAAGAACTTCACACTTAGCCGAGGCACACCTCTTCTCTCTTTTTTTCTTCTTTTTTTTTTTAATTACTGCAAAAAGATTATTTTTCAAACAAGATCTTGAAAGTTAAGTTTTTACCAACCAATATTTTGATATATCGTACTCTATAATCAATATGGCAATCTAATTTATAATATTAATTCACAAATTGGTAGTGATTGAAAAAGAGATTAATTTTTCAAAGATCGCGAAAATACTACCAAGATGAGAATTTATTTATTCACTCAGTACCGTTTCTTGTAAAAATAACAAAGATTCCTAGAAATGCGTGGTACTGGTAATTCAAGTATTATACAAAACTATATTACAAGGTTTAAAGAATAAAAATTAGCCCAGCGAAAGAAACGATGAGGAGCTTAAGAAAAAAGCATAGTATATGGGGAGACGTTAGAACGGAGGGAAGTCCGAAGCGAGCGTCGCGCGCGAAATAAAAACACAAGGCGCGTAAGTGAGTGAGAAGCGAGCTCGGTGCACAGAGAAGCAGCAGCAGGAGCGAGGGGGTCGCGCTCGGCGGACAAGGAAACAAGTGTTCCGGCGGGTCCTGCGCGCCTGCAGCAGCACCACCACTACCACCACCAAAGAACCACCAGCGGAGCGTCACCATAGCCTTCCTTAAAATATCTCCTCGCACCCCAAAAGTGGCGTCGACGTAGACGCCGCCACCCGACGCCGGGACACACAAGTACATAAGCCCCGCGTGCGCGCAAGCGACAACGACGTCGCCTCCAGTCTCTCTCTCTCTCCTTTCTCCCTTACATAGTGCGTTACGGTAAAGAAAGGACGAGGCGGAACTGCAAGGGGAACGTAGCAGCAGCAGCAGCAGCAGCAGCAGCGGCAGCCTCAGCTCTCAAGGATTTCGCGTGCTCTTGGCCTTCTTTCCCCTCGGCTCGATATACACACAGCATACTTAGGTATATACACGAGACGGAGAAACCTTGGGGTGTGCCAAATCGTGGTCGTATGACTGGCCATGTGTGGGAGAGAGACAGAGAGAGAGAGAGAGAGAATGTGCGTATATATAGGGGGAGGACTCCGACGACGACGACGACGACGTAGACGACGTAGACGACGACGACGACTAAGAACAAAGAGTGCAAGTTGTAAGGTGGACTGCGGGGATAAGGGGCTAGAAAGGCGCTCCGCCGCGCCGCTTCTCGCCACTCGCATCTCGCCCCCGTTTTTTAGGCTGGCTGGTTGGCTGGTGCATATAAGATGGGCGACGTATATATACACACAATGCACGCACCCTAACGTGCCTATATACACATATATATATATGTGTGTGTATTACTACTCGCGCTCGCTCCAGCCACTCGAGTCTCTATCACTCTCTCTTTCTCTCAGGGCTCGCACAGCTCTTATAAGCGAAGGCGAAGGCAGTAGCAGCAGCAGCCGACGACGCGTGTGTACCGAGGGGAAGATTCCGAAAACTCGGCCGCTCAATACCCCACATCGAGACTCTCTCTCTCTCTCTCTCTCTCTCTCTCTCTCGCTCCTTTTCTCGCTTTCTACTCTCTACCGAGGCTCTGCATGCGCCTGTACTTTCCTTGTCTTTCTTCGCTCAACCCCTTACTACTTTCTTGTTTTCGAGCTCTCATTTGCCTCTCTCTCTCTCTCCTCCCCACTTAGGCCCTTGCACTTTGTCTCGCGATCCTTCCTTTTTTTCCTTCTCTCTCTCTCTCTCTCTCTCTCTCTCTCTCGCCCTCCCTCTCTCTCGCTTTCTGCAGATTTCGCGTGCTTTTCAGCATCGCCGTTCGCTCCGTCAAATCAATTCCCAACTAGAAGAACTCTTTGGAGCCGATATATAGCGGCCTCCCGTGCCACAATCGAAGGAAAAAGCTCAAAGTTGAAGTATATTGCAGAAAAATAAGAAAGAAAAAAAAGATGAGCGAGCGATAGAAAGAGGTAGCAAAGGTAAAACGAAGGAGTAGCACGAGGTATTGTTTGCGTAAAGATTAATTAGAAAAAAAGCCGCGGAGAGCGCGGACGCAAAGGGCCATGATAAAGTTCGCAGAAGCGAAGAACGCGAGGAGAAAGAGAGAGAGAGAGAGAGAGTGCGAGAGAGCAGCTATACGTAGCAGCAGCAGCAGCAGCAGCTCCGGAAAACAATAAGACCAGTCGAGCAATCGCTCTCGGCGCATCCTCGAACTTCACGACGATCCGAAAGGGAAAAGAGAGAGAAAAGAGAAAAAGACGTGCATCTTGCGCGGCCGCTAATATCCAAAAAAGTACACGACATCTTTGTTTCCCGCGGCGGCTCCTCTTCTATTTTACTCGTCCATGGAAATATCCAGGCAGCGATATTGAAAAGCCCAGTTGCCACACTGCAGACGAGAAAGAGTGAGACAGAGCGAGAGAGAGAGAGAGAGAGGAAGAGACACGACAGAGTCGTATCCGATAATAATGCATCCTCTCGATGCCTGGTAAAAAGCGAGCGCAGAGCACAGCGCAAACGAAAAGGAGTAAGAAAACGTGGAGCAGCGATTCGCTCGGTAGCAAATTAAAAAGAAAGGCTTGGGAAAAGAGACAGAGAGAGATAGAGAGGAGGAAGGGGGACTGCAAGAGATGTCGGATGGCTCAGGAGGTATGAAAAGAAAGGATCGTGTAATCGGAATGGATAGACTTTTCCTAGAGACAGGCCAAGGAGAACGGGCCATTCATGCAGCAGCAGCAGCAGAGAAAAAGGTAGAGAAAGAGAGACTTGGGCTTCGCGTCGCCGGATGGTTACGCGATAGGACCGGGGATTGTAATACGTCGCAGCTCCTCTGTCTTTCTCACTGTGGCTGCGCTGTCGCTGCTTCGTCTCTCCGGCGTCGTGGAGATTACGTGGCGGCGTGTCCCGCGGGGCTGCAATATCTTGCATTCCTCCCTCCCACCCCCCGGGGATTTCATCCGAAGCTGCTGCTGCTTCTAGCTCTTTCTCTATTCCCTCCCCCTCCACCCCTCTCTCTCTCTCTCTCTCCCTCTCTCTTGCTCTCGCTCTTTCTATGTGCTCCCTTAAGTCTGCAGTGTCTTCGTTGCGCGAAAAAAGAGAAGGACGAGGATAGGATGGGCTATATATACTTTGCCGGCAGAGTATATTACTTTGGTTTTGAGGTTATGTCAATTTGGTAGGGGTGGCACACGGCTCGCTGGAATGTCGTGCCGACAGATTGGTATTCTATCAGTAGCGGCTTGTTCTTCGCTGATTAGCGCAATACTTGTCAATGGAGCAGATACATCTTTGTAAATTATTAATTTCTAAATAAGACCCAGCGCATTGCACATATATATGTATACTTTTTGATGCGTAATTAATCCGGCCTCTATGAGAATTCCACGAACTCGCTTAATCGTAATTTAATATTTCGATAGTTTTTATTCGCCGATGATGAATTCCGTTAAATTCGAGCTCGTAATCTTTTTTCTTTCCATTTTCTTCTTTTTTTTTTATTCCAGTCGTAGGGAGCGAATAATCAGAGCAGTCAAGAAGAGAGAAGGTATAACGGGAACGGGAGAAAGAGAGAGGAGAAATCAAGTCGGAGGGAAAACTGCATCCTGGAGAGACCGGAGCTTTACATACAGCCCACGATGGCGTTGCCGGGTCTTAAGAAATCAATTAAACGAAGAGTGAGCGAGAGAGAACGGGAGCGAAAAAAAAGAACGAAAGAGAGGGAGAGAGAGGAAGAGAGAAAGAATAGTTGGAGTCTTCGGTTGAGGCTAGGTGGTTTGAAAAACGAGAAGAGAGCGAGGAATGAAAGGGTTTCGGTCGACGTCAGTGCGCCGGCTTCGGCAGTGGAGCGAGGGGGGGGGAGACGAGGCGGGGATCGGGGGGAAAAGAAAGACAGCGCCAAAGACGGAATCCGCAGTAATCAGCGGATCTTCTGATGCCTCGCTTCTATCCTACTTGAACGAGCGACGAGCGTTTTCTTTCCCTTTTTTACTTTATCTCCTTCTACCCTTCACCCTATATATATAGCACGGATATATATGTATTTTGCTCTCTCTCTTTCCTCCCCCTACCGCACCCCCTACCCACCAGTTCCCTTCTTCTTCGCTCTCCACCACTGCTGCCGTTGCTGCTCTATATATACGTACATTTCTCTTTCTCTCTCTCTCTCTCTCTCTCTCTCTATCGAGGAGTTCGCGAAGGGAGATGAAAGAATACATGTTCCACCCGTCCGGAAACTCAGCCGACGACAATCGGCAACTTGGGCAATGCATCCCGACTCCTGCTATCGCTATTACTCCCGTAAAGAGGGGAAAACGGATCGCGGAGGTGCAAATATAATTTAATGAAATCAATTGCAAGTATTAACTCGTATCGTGCGTATATGTATGCAGTGTATGTATATACATGTATATCTTACTGCTTCTTGCACATGTATATACGGGAAGACGAGAGGAATTATGCAAAATATATTATCAAAACCTCGCGATTTTTTTTTTTTTATTTAGTAATTGCAAATTCTTAAACTATAATTATCATTAATTAAACTATGCTAGACACATTTCCTCAAAAAGAAAACTATACTCGCTCGACAACGTCGACACACAACGAAATAACGAAATTTTTAGAAAAATAACGAAGAGAGCAAAGTTCTATCCTCGTCGCGCTAAACGAAATTTCAGCCCCAAATTAAGCTCTTAACGAGCGCATTCACCGGCGCTCTTAACAACGTTAAACGTGCTTGGTTTACGCTGCCCCGTGCACCGATGAAAAAAAAAAACCAGCAAAAGTAGATAGAGAGAGAGAGAGAGAGAGATCGTCGCGTATACAGCAACCAATATATACGAGGCACGGAAGACCGAAGCGCTCGACGACCTGTCCACGTTACAGAAATAACCAAGTGAAATATCGCAAAAAGATCGAGAGAGAGAGAGAGAGAGAGAGAGGGAGGGAGAGAGAGAGAGGGGGGTGGGGGCAAGAGCTGAAAAGAAGAGGCTGCACGCCGACAGGCGCGCGCCGAGCGAGAGAAGCAGGAGGTGGTGCAGGAGAAGAAGAAGCCGGGCGCGGGGAAGCGCGGAGAGAGAGAGAGTGCCTATGTAGACGAGACGAGGAAAAGGGATAAAAAGTGAGGGGTTGCCCAGCCTAACGAAGAGTACGAAGAGAGAGAGAGAGAGAGAGAGA
>UELV01175004.1:0-47281 GCA_900490015.1 Megastigmus stigmatizans | reverse complement strand
GGGGGGGGGGGGGGGGGGGAGATAACAAGAGAGCGTATTATACTTTATCCATATTACGGAGATTTCGCTTGAGATGGTTGGCCGGGCCTCGGTTGTCTTC
Source organism: Megastigmus stigmatizans (assembly GCA_900490015.1). Lineage (NCBI taxonomy): Eukaryota > Metazoa > Arthropoda > Insecta > Hymenoptera > Megastigmidae > Megastigmus > Megastigmus stigmatizans. The sequence continues at coordinate 47,181 of UELV01175004.1, read as the reverse complement.
CTTAATCTCTTCTCGCAAAATTGAAGATGATACTATAGGTAGACTCGAGTCTCGCGCAATCCTTTCCCTCATAGCGACATTAACGCTTCGTCGTCGTCTCTCTTTCTCTCTCTCTCTCTCTATATATATACACATTGCACGTATGGGCTTTTCTTTTTCCATGACTTGCATTGCTTGGACTATAGGCTACCGGCGCGCTTTAAACATATATTTACATGTCCATAAAATCGTGGTGGATGTAAGAGATGCTGCAGTATATAGGAGGATATAATGGGCTGGTGGTAGAAAAACCGATTACTCCGGCCGAGTCGATAACTTTCATTACTCTCTAAATTTCTCGCCGAGCGGTGAAAAGTCATTGTTAACCGAGAGAGCATCAATTATGTGTATATGGGAATATTTCGTGGGATGGACAGGGAACCCCAGAAGTAAAATGATTCGGTAACATCCTAACCGCAAAGACTTTGTTTATTCTGGACTTTAACAATTAATTCTTTTTATACACACACACACATATATATATATACAAGCAATAAAGTTATTGTAAAGTTCCATTTCACAAATCGCAAACACTTCCAGTAAGTCACATCAAACAAAATGGTTCATCCGCTCTCGCGAATCGCAGACATCCCACGCACCGCCAATATATAGCCATTGACCAATAAAGCCATAACGAATAATCATCCGATAGCCAAACGCACCCACTCGTGTACATATATACACCTTATCAGGGCACAGCTATGTTACACACAAATAAATCATATTCGCTTCATTAGAAACTCGTATCTCGTCTCGCTAAAAGAATGATAATCAGACACATGTCCCGAGGCGCGAGATTCTCTCGTTCTCACGCGTATATGTGTATATACAGTTGCGAGCGGATGCTTCTCTTGTAATGGCCCCCGCGGGAGAAAATCGCCGCACCCGCGACGCCTTGCATATAATATGATGTCTAAGCGCGGGGGAAGGGGGACAAATATACCGGCTTTCCACGATTGATGATTGAACTCGCCTATGTGTGTATGTGTACGAGGTGATAAATCACGCCGAGAAATCTCTATCTTATTTGCTTATATTACGAGGAGAGAGAGAGAGAGAGAGAGAGAGAGCTTGTATTAATTTCTCTAGCTGAGCGCGCGCTTCTTTCGGGCGAGGGCGACCGATGATTTAAGGGCGCGCGACGACGTCGTTTATTACCGCTAATTGATTGCGCTTACATAGCTGCTGGAAAATGCGGAAAGAGTTTGCTTCGTTTGCCGCGGGTGTAATTATAAACCGAGGTGTGGTCCGCTTTGGAGTTTCGGCTTTTTCCTTTTACGCTGGCGCTCGAGTTGAGCTTTACGAGCCTCGGAGAACTTAAACGAGGAAAAATTACGGGGGAGTAGAGGATTAACTATTCGCCACTTTTTACGCAACTCCTTAATATTGCTGAAAACTAATTGTTGTCTGCAACTGTCTACCTGATTATAGCTCCGACTACGGCTTGTAATATATAAACTATACGAGCGTATATATTTTCAAGTATTACGGATGGGTGTTTATTATTATTATCGGAATGCATATATATATCTAGGTATTTCACTCGTTCGGTCGTAAAATATAATTATGTATTTTGTTTGGCTTCATAACCGGGTGTACAATTTGTCCTCGTACTGTCCGCAGTGGTTTTCTCTATTTGCAAATGAGAAACGCGATATTATACGTGGAATTTGTTTTTTAATTACTCGCGCGTTGTTGGACAATTTTTTACGAGCTGAAAATTTTTAAAAGTGCGCCCGCTAAATCCCAGTTAGTAAATTGACAATAAAAGGAATCTACCGAATCTTTACCATCTAACGTATGATATAAGCACCTTGTTCGAAGAGAAATAGTTAAAAAAGGAGAGTTTGATTACAGCCTGCGTTCTTAATTATACGTAGAAGTGTTAAGAGACAAATCTATCGAGACGTGAAGACGTTTAATCAAGCGTTTCCAAGCTCTAAATAATGACATAGGTTTAACGTATACACGCATCCGCTAAATACTGCATTCTATCTCAATCTCGCGAGCATCCTTCGTCACTTGATCTGACACACGCGATACATTAACGACGCATTTCAAACTCGCCTTCCACCCACGATCACGAAAATCCTTTTCATCCGTTCCGTTTCTTATCCCTCGATCAAAAGCATCAACGGCATCGAGACCCACGAAAAATACCCAATTAGTTTTCACCATTAAAAATAAAAGATCTCTTGGACAGGTGCATACACCGCTAAACTCCAGTGATTTGACTAGTATATATATATATATATATATATAAGAGCGAGCGAGTTTAGACGATGACGGGAGAGTTTTATCGGGTCGACAACTCGTAAACCAACTCGTTAAACCGAACATCCTCGTGTACTCGATATTTTCCTTTTCGACGCGGGACAGTCGGTATATGGGTTTTATCGTCGACTGGGGGTAGGGGAATTCGTACTAATAAGATTTATCGCGCGTTAGAAGCGACGTCGTCGGCGCTTTTGGCCGCGTGATGATGCGCACGCCAAGTGTATATAGGCCCGATTGAGAAAAGATGAAAGTTAGAAAGCGATTCTGCACCTTCTTCGCGCCAGATGACGCGCCGCGGACTTTTCATTTTCTGTATTATACGTCAAAAGTCGTGGAAAAGCTTAAGGCGATGATTTCTTTGATCCGCGAGGCGTTGCGCTGTTTTGGCAGCTCGGACGCCAGTCGAGATTTACGAGACTTGCTGGAGGAGTTAACTCTTGGCATACGCTATGGGTCCATAAATTGTTTTACGAAGCATCGCTTGATTTTACGTATAGGTGCTTTTATTTCCGCGGTTGCCGGTGTGGCGCTTTATTAAATCGGCCAAGGAGCGTTTCTTTACTCGCTTCTCCTTTATTGGTTATTTATGCGGAATCAATTTGACGTGTGTATTGTCTCTTATAGCTCCAAGTTTACGAGCTTCCTCGTTTATTATTTTTGTTCCTTTTCTCGAACGCGAGACAACGGCCTTCACACATATTTTCGTCCGAAAGTCGCTCTCATCGGGGGTCAACATCTTCCTCGTTTTAATCGTGTTAATCCGAGGATATATTTCAGAACCGCTATATATGCCTATACGGAATTTGAAATGATTTTTTCGAAGGAAATCTTCCGTGGACGGAAGGAAAGTGGGGTAATGTGAACTTTCGCGTCTATCGCCTCTTTTTTCGTATATATTTATTGTATATATAATTATTGTACGACTTGGAATCGAAGGATAAATTTCTATACGCAGTTCAAATCGGACGTTGCCTATACATAATTTCATGCAAAAATTATATATCGAATGTTTTGAGGGAAATTGTTTTGCAGTGAAATTCGCAATCTGTTATTTATCTGACATTTATTCAATATTAAAATTTTTTTTAAAATTTGCATACTAAATTTCTCTTTATACTGCAATTCTTTATAATTATTTCAATAATCTTCAATTTACAATGTGACGTTTAATCACTTTAATACCGATACGTATGAAAGTGTACGATTGTATATAAAACAAGACGCTCGAAGCGCAAAATAAATTATCGCGGACATTTTCTACGCGCGATAAATCATTTCCTACTGCAAAAAAAAATCAATTGCTCACTCAGCCGTATAAAACGATTGTATATTTTTCCAAGCTCTCGTTGTAATTACCGATGCGCTCGAGCGCTTATAAAATCCATCGCGTCAACGCATAAACACGACGACAACGCCGATGAGACATGCGCGCATCGGATCTCGTGTAGCGATTTATCGACGTATACATTCTCGTCACTTTCACATGTTATAAATAGTTTGAGCGAATCACTCGGCGGACTCTTTTTTTTCATCCACCATCCGTATAAGGAGCAAAAAAAAACGAGGTGATTAAGCGGTCATGAATATTCGGGAGTTTAAATATATGAATCTAATGGGTCGCGCAGAGGTCGAAAGAAAGTGGAAAATCCAATCAACCGTTAGTCAGAGAGAAAAAAAAACGTCGAGTTAAGGAGTGGCAAAAAAAAAAGGAAGAAGAAATCAATTACCACTCGGATCGTGAATAAAAACTAAGCGAGAGACGCGCCAATCTCCATACCCATAAGATCACGAAGGTCCGATCGCGAAAACCGTGTCACGGAGAGTCTCAGCGGAAGCGAATATATCCCGACGAAATTCGGTCGACTCGCGGTACGGCGACAAATCAATTCCTCCTTCCATGCTTGCCGCGCATTATATGCAAAGCTGCACAGCACACGAGAGAGAAGCTCTGGTAAAGGCGCGCGTCGTGAAACAGGAATCCGAGGAAGAGTATATATATATAGGTGTATACAGGATGGCCTGCGGTGCGAGTCTCTTGGTGGAATTCCGGGAGAGTCGGCCGCGCACTTACACACATCGGAACGTAATGTTCGCACCGACGGGACACGATGTGTGTTCCTCTTTTATATATATATTTTCACCACTGCGCGGAGACACGCCCGCGGCCATATACAGATATCCGCGCGCACACGACCTGCCGGCCAACCGCGGCGGGCGCTTCGAAACTTTCTAAAGCTGAGCTGAGAGAGAGAGACACCCGAATGTGTGTGTGTGTGTGTACGCCGCGAGAGATGATGAGCGATTCGGTGTATGTATATTTATCGCCGACTCTCATCTCGCCTTTGACTCCCTCTATATACATATTCGTTTTCCCGCATGTGTCTTTCTTCTCTCTCTTGCGTTCGACGAGTCGCGACTCTTTCACTTTTTTTTGTCCGTCCGAGTCGTCCTGGTCTCTCTATGAGCGCTTAATTTACGAGACGAGAGCTATAGCGCGATTCGAGAATGATTTTAGCCCCGGACTCGAACGGATTTAACGTTATTATTTCTGCATACATATAAGGTCATTATCGTATATTGAGATTTTCGGACAGCCTGAGGCCTCTTATGGTGGATCCCTTGATTTATCGCAGCTATATAAATCTTTTATGTGTCCTCGTATATATATGATAGGTTATAGAGACGGTCGATGACATACTTGGCGTGTCCTTTTCTTTTTTTTCTTTCTTTAATTGCCGTTTTATATAACCCAATAAGCTGCTTTTACGTTACATCTGCATTTGTGTAGAAGCATCGGAAATATATCCGCGCATATATCCCTGCCGATCTATACCGAGAAAATCCCGTTTATACGAGCATATTAACTCTATAATTGAAATCTTCGCATCGGCTTTCCTTATCGCAAGCTCTGTACCGACGTTTATCAAATTCCCGCTCCTTTCGAATTATACCGCAACTACTATGGACGTGAGTTATGGCAGCTCGTGGGCGTATCGTCTGCCTCCGGGTGTAAAACTGCTGCACAAGCGATCGCAAACGCGGTCAACACCTCGGCCATTGTGTTTTCGCCTGTCTAAATCTTTTCCGCACGCACTGACTAATCGTTAGCCGACCGATTTTTTTCTTTCCCCCCTGTATACTTTTATTGCGGCGAATATGAGCGTTTCACTATGTTAAGAATGGGCTTTCGAAAGAATCTCGGATTTTCACTCTTTAAATGGGAAATTTCTTTTCTCTCGATATACGAGTCGAGTGTATTATAAGAGAAAAACAATGTGTATAATTTGTAAACTAAATATCGTCGCAGAGGGCATTTTACGAGATGATTTCGAATCGGTGAAAGAGTCGAGAGCCGCTGTCGGATTAATAGCATCAAACATTATTAGCGGGCTCGACTTTCCTTTTTATTATCATTGTATATTTTCATTCTGTACGAAACTTTTGTATGTCGCGCGATTTTTAATTCAGGTCAAGTGCGTACAGTCCTCGTGGCTGATGATTCGCACTCGCGCGCCACGATTAATAGTATATATATGTATACGCAAGGATAAACAGAAAGTCACGGCGATGGTTGGATGATAGATGGACCGAGGCAGATGGTATAGGTGTATAGATAAAATCGCGCCTCCCATTATTCCTTTCATCCTTTTCAATTTGCCACCTGAATCCTAGCAATACTTTATAGCCTCCAAGTTCACGTGTATACGCGGTTATATATGTGATTGGGAATTCCGAGTTACGCGGACTGCAGTGCGAGGGCGAGATACGCCATGTGGGAGCGTGTGAAAAGGCGAAAGTTATTTTGGCTCCTTGCCCGACGTTGCGCATCCCGGACTTATCGATGCATTGTGTAACGTTAATGTATGCAGATATGTGTATTCTTGGGATACGATAAATGTTGCATCGATCGCCTGTATTGTACACTTTTGGATGGATCGATAAGGTTACGAGGCGTCGATGGGACATTGTTTACATGTTGATGTATCGTCGAGGTTGTGTGTCTGGAATGATACAATTTATCAGAAGGTTCGACTTACGAGAAATCATTTATTAAAATACGTGACTGCCCGTCTGATTCTTAGATGGATATGTTTGTGTATATGTTTCATCACCGTAGCTGTTACAGAAGTGATAAAATCTATGTCGAGAAGCAGAATTATTACGTAAGAAATGTGGAGTATATTTCTCGTGCTGTGATCGATTGTTGATTCGGTACGAAAAAAGAAAATAGGCTACTATTGAAACGAAACGATCATTATTGAATCATTTTTTGATAAATGTACATGCAGAGATCTTATTGCATGGAAAGAATTTTAAAAAATGATAAACTCTATTGCAATTCTTATTCTAATATAAGAAACCTTTTTATATAAAAATTTTGTATAGTGCTGTGTCACTATTTCAAACTTCAAGTTATACGAGGTAAAAATGTGCTGTCCACTTTTTGTTTTTTCCAAAGGACAAAGCTTTGCGTATGAAAATTTTTCGAGTTTTATCCGTTGATGGATTTCAACATAATTCTGAATCTCCGAGTCCCCTTGAGAAAGCAAACCGTTGAAGCAGTTTTTATTCCGTTCGAACACGCAACCAAGATCGGTCAGTGTTCCACTGTATACACGAGAATCGCCAAAGCCATAATAGCTGCACTACACAAGCCGCATCAGGCCGATTAGATCTTTAATTTCTAAGCACTACCGACTCGTACAGCTCGCGGCTGATTCCACCAAATGTGTGTCCCGATAAGCCTGTATACCATATATATAACAACGTCGAAAGATAAAAAATGAGGTATGGTAGAAGCGATCGATCTCCCGCAGTTGCTACTGCCCTCCTTTAAAATCCTTTTGTTCTCTGCCCATCGTTCTAATCGACACTGACGATGCGGAATACACGTGTAGGATATATACGAGCATGTATAAATAAAGAAGACTCGCGATGACTCGTGTATATATAGAAGGTTCGGGTTGCGATCGTAGATATACTGTAAGACAAGCCGAAAAGATGCCGACGCGAGGCCGATTTATTCGTTCGATCGACGTTTCAATCGTCATCGCGCGATGCATCTCAAACCTTTTTTGCTTGGCCTCGTCGTCGATCGCGAAACCCATCAATATTGCGAGAAAATGGATTGATTCTCGTTTTGCTCACGACGAATCGGTAGCGAACCGTTTACGCTGACTATTTATTATAGGATAAAGAAATGATATACACGGCGATGCGTATCAAGATAGTTCAATTATGAACATCAGCTCAGTGCAAATGCTGGGATTCGTGACAAAGGCCGATACTTTCATCGATATATATTCGGTGAAAAAATGACTTTCCATGTACGGAGCCAAAGGAATAAGTAAGCGTCTACGACGCGTGGCAAGAGAAATTTTCTAATATCTGATGTGCAGCTTAGCTCGAGTAAATCACGAACGCAAATATATTTCGCGATGCGCATCGCGGCAGCTGTACATAATTGCTGCGGATAAATATCATCACGACCAATCTCCTGTACACTCCCTTTTCATATCATCTCTTGTAAATAAAGGATGCGGGATATTTTAACCAAAAAAAAAAAAAGAATCGAAATGGCAACGGATTCCTTATCGCCAAAGAAAGTGCACTCGTCGCTATCGCATTTGCATTCACACGGCAGGATTGTTAAACCGTCCCCAACGCGTGCCTCGGTTACAAAAGACCCGACTCGATATATCCATGTGTAAACGAAGCTACTGAGACGCGCTGAAACCAAAAAAAAGACGAAAGAAAATCGTGGCTGTACAAGAGAGAGAGAGAGAGAGAGAGGCGCGCGCATTATCGCTCGAGAGATTGATGAGCAAGTAGGTATTACGAGCGAGAGTGCGCCGAGGAAGTAGGATGAGAGAGCGCAGGTGTCGAGGATACGACATTCCACGGGACAGTCTGTACTGTCTTATATAGGTATGTGTGTATATGAGTGTGTCGCGATGCCGATGCTCGTGCGTAGCCCGAGGCCTTTGAGCGTTTCACTTTCAGGAAGATAGGCGATCGAGACTCGACCGACTCTGTCTCTCGGCTTTACTTATATACTTATATATTAACAAGGACGACGACCGACTTTTCGCGACGTACACACCTTTTCCATATATATATATATGCGTATACCCACGGGTCGGCGTCTTTTGTTTTGGGTCCGTCGCGCCACTTGTCAATGGGTCATTCTTGCCAGCTGTCATCTCTGTGTCCTGTCGTGTTTCGTCGCCTCTTCATCTTATTATATACCCTTCGTTTTCTCTTTTTATACAGCTTCTATATCCTTTGCGGCTGTTCGTTACGTCAAATCCGTGAACTTCGCGAGACTATTTTTACTGCTTTTTTTGTTCTCGTTGCTTCGTACGCAGGAATGCCTTTGTATAATATTGTATACTCCACGCGATTCGATTCAAGTGAATTTTATGAATTGAGTCTTCTTGTTATTGGACTTAATTGTATACGTGTATATACGGTTTCGAAATCGAAACACACGGTGTTTTCACACGAACTAATCGCTATTACGTTTTCGCGCGATAGTCAATAATTGAATTTAGTTGCGTCAGATAATTAGAGAGTATAAAAACTGTGGCTCAGCGGATGCTTCGAGCGATAGAAATCGCAGCGATATGAGCTTTTTGCGGCCGCGCCTCGGTGCATCTTGATATATCCACAGAGACGATTCGTGGATATATCCAGACGTTTATTGAACATAATCAAATTTTTTTTTTTTTCAGTCAATTTATGATTTGGCTGAGTGAAATTTAGCGGGATCGGAGCGCACGGTTTTATGTAACGGAGACCTCTTCTTCTACTTTGCATGCGTATTAGGTTTCTCCGTTTTGCATTATGCGAAATAAATTTATTACCGCATATGAATATATATAAACGTTTATATTAGTTTAGGAGCCTCTTGAAATCTGGATAAAAATCCGGCGTTTGGGTGTGCACGTTTATAATGAATAGAAATTCGTATGAATAGAGGTACAATAATTATTAAAAGTTAATCAATTATATACCTTCCGAAGCTGCGCGAGTCTCCACACAATTTATAGTATACGTACATACTCGTGTAATCCATACGATATACACTCGGAGAAGAATTACACTAACGATTAAATAATGTACATTGGAAAGCTTTGCGCGCTCACACATATATAAGCATTTATTAATTTCACCGCGTGCGACAATTAATCTCGCAGACTTTTGCCATACCAATTGGCCCGACGCGTAAGAACACCGAACGTGCGACGTTCTTTCTTTTCAAAATCCCAGCTGAACGAATATATAGTTGCGCGACTATGCCAAAGTTGAATTTAACTTACTCGATGGTAGGTATATTTATTTACGAGCTGATCCAGCTCGGAGGCATTCCACGCGAGTCTCGAGCAGCAGCTGCAGATTAGCCTATTGCTTTGACGGGCCATTAACGGGATCGCGTAAAAGGATTAAACGCACAGCTTTAATAAGACGTTTCCATCTAATAGGTCTTCTTCGTGGGGATAATCCTTTTGAAATTGCTCTCGAGCGCGGCAGCGCACTTTTATGTAATTACCCGGGCGGTGAATCCTAACGGTAGCCGCGCGGATGCCTATACGATAATGGCACTCTTACACTTTGTAACGCTCCTCTATATTGCTCTTATAAACGATCGAGAATGACCGACGCGCGATGGGATACCGAGTTACGCGCATTGCGTATATACACTTATTAAACGAGACGAAGATTATATACCGTTTTGGCGACATCATTTATTTTTCACTACTTTTTATCGCCAGCTTTATGAGAGTTGAAAGCTAATCTGTGTGCGTGTAACTAAACGAAAAATCGAATAACGCATTATTGACAACAGTGAAATTAATGAAATGGCGCGTATTTAGCTTTTTTTCTTTTCCTTTTTACAGTTGTGTAATTTTAATGCTTTGCCGATGCGCCGTGAAATTCAAATGCTTCGGCCGAGTAGAAACGCGCATGCTAACAAAACTGTCGCTTAAAATAATACATATTATTACCCCCCTCCCCTTGAAAACCGGTTAGAAACGTTTCTATAAGTACAATTCGTGATGACACCTTTTCTCATCTCACAAAATCAGCATTTTAGTTGCAACAATGGTATTCAATCACAATTAAAATCGGTAGAAATAGACGGGGGAAGGGGAAAGGAGGACGAGTTTCGTTCTGAATTTGAAAAATGAACCGACTTCCGTGAGAGATATCACGGTATTTATAAAACAATCTCTCGGCTCGCTCGGGGGGGGATTTACAACATTGTATGGAAAATCCGTAGGAGGTCTCCGAGGCACACATATAATCGCGTCTCGCGTGTAATTTCGCTCGGCTCTTAAAGGAAAACGAGCCGCACAGAGAGCCACAATCGAGCGTTACATTCTTCACAGCTATTCACCGTGGCACTTCCCTAATGTCTTCCAATTCACACTCGGAAAACTCGCGCGTCTCCTCGAGAAAGTACACACTCACACAAACACACAGATGTAAGTAGTATAAGTATTGTGCGAGAGCCGAGAGATGGCCAGATGATTAAAACTCATTTTCACTTTCGTTTTATATTTATACGACGCGGGGCCTTTGTACATCGGGGGGGAAAATATAATTTCCTCGCGCATCTCGGTTGTTTATTCCCATGAGATCTGCGCATATAGGCATCGCGTTTAATCGCCACAAATCGAAAATCGTTAATTCGGTGCTGCTGGGCCCCGATTAATCGGCCAATTATAGAGATGAGAGAAGAGAGATATTCGGGATGCAGCAGTGGAGTAGTAGCGTTCGGTTATAACGGCGTGTCGCGTCTCTAGCGTTTGTATAGTAGATATACGTGTTGCGGCTAAACGCCTCGTTAACGGCGAATCCTGGGGAATGTTCGATTCGCACGCGCAACTGCCGCACGCATCGGCCTAATTGAACATGCGATATTACGGCTGCGTGGGTGTATCGCGATATGAATTAGATTAATCGCTATGACTATCAGAGTGAGAACTTCAAGCTCCGATTGTTCTTTTCCATTTCGGAAAATTCGATTTCGTTTGCCGGTGAATTTTCTCGCGGGAGTTTATACGGTAAAAGTGTGGATTAACGTTCTGTTAGGAGGGAGTAAGATATTTTAGCTTCGAACAAAGTGAAAATTGATGCGCAACGAGACCTCAAGTCGTGCGTACACGAAGGTTGTGCAATTTTCACTTTTTATCGTGTAAAACAGGTTTATAATTTGAGGGGAGAGAAAAAAAAGACGAATAAATTGCCATTATTTAACACGTCAATCACAAAACTTTGGATAATCGAGACAAACGCCAATTATTACGCGGCGTTCTAATGTGCTAACAGGGATAAACGTATAGACGTTTCAAAAAATACTTAATTGATTCATAGATCATAATCTTGGTGACGAGCTTAATTGAAACCTTTTTTGTTTCAGAATCTCAGTGAAATCTAAGAAAGTGTGCGATATTAATATTCCATTAGGACGCGATAGGATCTGCGGTGTCGCATCAATGTCGTTATACACTGCTTATAAGCTACTTCGACTTGTAATTTGTCTAATTGTTCGTGCGCTACGAGTAAAAGTCAACGAATTTGTGCATTATGCTTAATACGTAATCTAGTTATACAATTAAGTATATACCTAATGTAGCATGTAAGTAGCCAAGACACCTAATTTTAAACTATCGATCGATCAATAACTACATATATATATATATACATAGTATCTGAAAAATTGTTGTAAAATATCGCTAACTAAAAGCGTTCGCCGTAACGAATGTCCCGTAATCTCCGTACAGCAATATATTTCAAAGTGGCTAATCCGAACTTCATGCGTTTACAACCCATTCAAGATGTTTGCCTGGCATCATTGGCACGATTTCCATTAACGAAGGCCCCCATAGACAACCTCGAATAACGACACTTTCTTAAGTGTTTCCGATATAGCGACGAGGTTCGTTAAAAAAAAAGAAAAGGAGAATCGACTTTTCGAAATTTTAAGGTGCGACACGTTCATTGTGTCAAGCGATTAAATATCAAGCATTCAGCAGCTCCTCTCGATTTTAAATTACAGGCTGTATTACCGTTACACTCGCATCGCGCTTCCCCCTGCACGATCGTGTCTCATTCTCGTCGCGCATTAATTAGCTTATATAGAAAACAAGCATTCGCTCCTCTCGATAAGTTTCTTTATTTATCGAGCCGTGGATAATCTTTTAGCGCGCGACTCGTTTTTTTTATCTCCACATTGTCACGCGTATCTCAGACTCTCTCGAAAGCTGCACAGATCGGATTCCATTACTCATTGTTGTGTGTGTGTGTGTGTGCGAGAGAGGTAAAAATAAATTAACAACGCGTTGGTCTTAATCGATACCGATAATTCAGAGACTATTGCCTTGAATTTCCGGATGTGTACTTAAAAATAATGACGCCGATATTTCTGTTATTGTCGGCGGATTGGCGTGCATACTTATTACGAGCGTTTCACGCATTTCCCTTGATGCGCTCCTTTTGTTCACAGCTTTGAGATGCGGGGATATACGACGATAATGTAATGTAATTTATGCTTTGAGTGTAAATGTCAAAATTGTTTTGTGTATTATTAACTTTACAGAATTTTATTTAAAATGTAATACTTGCAGTATAATTAATATTGTTCTTTGTTATGTTGTGAAATATTGATAAGCTTTTATATATTTATGTTAGAAACTTATTCGAGTGACATAACTAAATTCATTCTAAAAAATGTCTTATGTTTATTTACTTAGATTGTAAAATCATAGAAGCATATTTCTCCAATATGTCATAAGCCCAAATCTCGCAGTTGATAAATCTTACTACGAATCGCGTATAAATAATATTTTAGAAATCGCGGACTGGAAAATTTGCTAAAGCGACAGTTCACCCAACTATCGCAAATGATCATTTAAATCGGCATCAAAATATAACAAAATGCACACATGTTGGGAAAATTTATGGCGTTCATTAAAAACAAACATCGCGTTCCGTTATCGTCGATGGCCTTGATTTAGGATAATAAACGGAACACAAACTGCATTCGTTTCTCCGCAAAAAGCGCAAAATTACGTGTTTCGAGATTTTTGTGAAAGTAAGTATACACAGTAAAAGTTGCATTCCACCGACATCTTTTGCCGCTACACAATTTTCTAGCTTCAACGCTTCGTGATCTTATAAATATCAATTAATTTAGCGCATTTCGTTGAACGCTTTTTAATTGTAGCCTTAATACACCGACTTATTAGTTTAATAAGGTGCGCGGAAGGACTTGCGTGCACTATATATTTGTATCGTTCTTGTACACAGGAGTACACGCAGAGGCCGAGTATAAATTATAAATGTTAACTTGGACTCGATCGTTAATGTCAATGGTGATTAAGACGAAGAAAGGGGGGTTCGAATCTATTCAAATTTCATTCGTTCACCTATGAAGCGGATGATGGGCCGCGTGTATCATTATCTTTCATTACGATACTTTCACTATGTAAAATTACGCGTTCCAGTTCCTATATAGGAATGCGCGCATAGTAAAAACGCATTGAATCTCTTTGGGAAATCTTAAAACAGCTAATATTAGTTATAAAAGGGCTTATTAGTTTCGACTCAATTACGGATGGTCCGCATCGTATTATAAAATATTCAAAAAGTTGTAAAAAAAAAAAAAAAAACAAACTGTAAATTGGCAAATGGAAAATCCCATTAGTCATTTGGTCCGCGTGCAGCTGAGATAATAGCCAAAGCCGCGAATACAATTAATATCGGTTGGAGGGCTTAAATTTATGGAAATGCATTCTCCGCTGAGAGTTCGTGCCTATACACCTATGATAAAAGACTTTCGACGCTTCCTTCTGCCGTTCATACAATTGTAACCGGCCGATTAGGCTCGCGTGCTATATACGATGAGAAATCCGCGCGCATCTAGCCTATAAATCATTTTCCCAGTGGCATTCGATTCTTATTAATAGCCGCGAATATATATATATATACGAAGAACAATACGATTGTAGAAAACGTAAAAGAAGTTCGCAGCATCGAATTTAGCAAAACAATCGATCTCGAAGTCCTCCGTGCGCATTCGTATATACATATATATATACTATATATATATGTGTATAGTCGAGATACTTTCACCGCTCGCATGCACGAACTTTAAAATACGTCTTTATTCAAATGAGTCTTAAAGCAAACAGAAGTCGCAGCTTCGACCAATTACGGCTCGAGCGAATTGCAAATCGCGGAACAATCGTCATTAACGATCTGACTGTAATGGAATGAATTATCCGCGCAGTGCGGTGCGCAGTCTTACATGGCTATATATACGCGTGTGGCTATATACGTGAGAAATAAAAACTCATCGACTCATTTACGTATATATTCAACGTTGATATATTTGTTATACATCATCTCGAATCGTGAGCTGTTCATACGAACTCGCGGTATAAATCATTTCTGCAGAATCAATGATCGATTCCGCGCGCGTGTATCCCGCGGCAAATGACCCGTAGTTCGTGTGTTTTATATGCGAGATTCTCAAGAGATGGTGGGCGTCAATTTACACGCGAATACGCCAAAATATAAAGCACAACCGTAAATTAGGCCTCGGAATTGAAAGGCTAAATAATATTCAATCGGTCTCCGCGCAAAAAGCCCCCAATTTATACCCGTATACAAGTTCGTAAGGCGAAACGGGAGATCGCGGCGGCGCTACTTTCCCGAATTTTTGTCAATCGCAGCAGCGGCATCGATCGGCATTCATCGGCTGTTGCAGCTACTCGCGAACTTTCACTCGTCCTCTATCCCAATTCAAATGAAAAGCCGCCGCTTTGCTGCAGGAGCGCGAAAAGCACCCACACCGGTGCTGCTGCTACTGCTGCAGATAGACGTTTGCGCGCGGTGTCAAAGGCGCGCAAGTGCCGTTAATCTCGTATAATACGGCTCCGCACGCGATGCGGCCACCTTTTATAAGCTCATTCGCTACAGTCAAACTCTCGCGGATCCTTCCATTATATCGGCATCTATCCTTTAGCTATTTTTACACGACCCGCGCGCACACATACGTGCACACTTTCGCTCTTCTCTCCTCCGAGCGATAAGCCAACTATTCATCGAGAAGCTGGGCTCTGTATATCCGCGTCAAGTTTCTCTCTCCATTTTGCCCGCTCCTTTGCTGGAGGCATCGGTCCGGCACATACACATATGCGCGTCGGGCTTTCTTCAGTTTTATCGGGAAACACTCGCTGTACGTGTGAGTGTGTGTGCACGGTGCCGATGGATCCTTAACAGAAATGTACAGCAGCAGCAATAGCCTCGCTAACGAACTTTACGATGTCGTGCGCCGCAGAGTTGGGAGTTTGGGATCAGCATAGCGAGAGAAGAGATTAATCGATGAAGAAAAAGGTCGTGATGGAATACCGTATCGTCCTTCCTTCTTTCATTTTCATCTCTTCTTTTGTTTTTCTTCCTTCACCGCTGTGACGAGCTTTGACGCGTTGTTTTTATAAGATGGGTATATGTACAGCGTGGAACGAATAGGGCGGTGATCGGTCTTAGCTTTGGTACGCGTATGTATGGGTTAATTAAAGCGTAGTTGGATATGCGGTCGAGGCTGTTGGTTTTTTTTGGTCCGTGAGACTTTTCGAGTTGCACGAGCGTCTCTTCGGCGTGAGAATCGTGTTGATGAATTTGTTTTTTTTTGTTTTTTTTTTGGGCAAGTCTACTCTAAGAGAGGTCAATGAATTATACGCTTGTCAATATACGAAAAGAGGTCGGTTATTGAAATTCGAATGAATTGAATATTTCATGATGAGGTTAACGAACCGCGGTCATCTTTCAATTATTGCCTTTTTATAGTATACTTTTACAAAATGAACGGTACGTTTCAGTAACTCTTTGGTAAAGTTTGCGCAATAGAGCCAGGCTTGAAATTCATCACGCGAGATCGCGCATATACGTATATCCAATTTCGCGACGCGGCGCGTTTTTAATCACGACGCTAAACTGCGTACGCAGTTGGCAATAACTAATTACGATCCTACTATACTCGTCTCTCGAGTTAGCCAATTGCTAATTGATCCAATTACATGTAGCCGATGCGCGCTTGCATAGCTAATCAGCCCAAGATATAATTTCTGGGGTTGCGAAACAATGTATAGCAGTAGCTGTCGTGGCGCGGTGGCAAATTAACGGTGGATGATTCATTTTGGATTCTCGCTACGTCTCCCGCACAAATCTCAATTATACGGAATAGCGACGAGATGTAAATGACATCGGGTGGTACGATACAAGTGACGAGTAGTACAAACGCCTCCGTCGAGCATCCGCTGGTATATATACGCGCACACTTTTACAACTTCCTCCCCTGTGCTCCGTTAGCCAGGACTATGTTTCTTACGCAATAGTCGGATTTTTCTCCTCGGCCTTATTCGAAACAACGGAGCGACAATGCACACGCGGAGCGTTTGATTTCGAAAGACCCGGCGTCTGGGCGTGAGAAGTATCCCAAAGAGCGTTAAGCTTATAACACCCTGATGCGTGTACCGGCTTCGGGATTACTGCGAGAAAGAGGACAACGGGTGTTACGGTGTATAATATCTTTCGCGCTTGATTATCAAGAATAATTGGGGTTTGACGAGAAATTAAGAAACGAAGGAGGGGGGGGGGAGGGATTATTATATAGGGATTGCGCATAGAGAATGAAACGAAAGAAACGAGCCCGCGAGAAGTGGGATATAGAGGTGTGCACGTAACGTGGGCGGCGAGGGCAGGGCAACAACAGCTGAGGCCATACACGTATGTCTCTCTATCTGTCTCTCTCTCTCTGAAACTTTCACCGCGAGCGCGAACTACACTCGAGAGAAAGAGATGCGCTCACATATGCTCGTGAACTTGCCGCGGGCCGCTTCTCCAGAAGTCTCCCGACTCTCTATATGTGTGTGTGTGTGTGTGTGTGTGTGTGTGTGGAGGAACGGATTCTTGTATATAGAAGCGAGAGCTGAATGCGCGGTCGTGAAGCGTCGCAGCACACGTCAACGTCCTCGCTATACGATAGAGCATGGCGCACTTTTTTTTTTTAATCCTTCTATATATATATACACTGCATGCGATGCATTGCCGCTTTTCTATACGAGAGCTATAGAGGGTTTTGTTTTTTCTTTCTATTGCTGACGAATATCTGTTGACTCATGCGGTTGCGAGGAGCGAATGTATTACTTTTGTGTGCGTGTGTACCGGTCGGATGATCGCCGACGTATAGTGTCTGAGCGAGTGTAACGATGATTTGTTTATTTAATACGGGGAATGCTGGAACAATCCGTAGGATTGTTCGATCGACGTTTCGTCGTTGTATCGTAGAGTGGAATTTTCCCCTTTGCTATGTGCATCGTGGGATTGTAATTATAAAATGGATTCTTCTATTTCCGTTACCCGATTCGCGCCGCCGTTGGAAATCGAACCCCAGTGCTAGAAGAATTACGGGGCTTTCCGAACGCTGAGTCGTATATATGTACAATTTGCGCTAAATCTTGGACGAGAACAAGCCTTTCCACCGCGGCAATTTTCTTAATCATAGCTTTCTAAATAAAGTTATTGTGGGCACGGAAAACAAACGCATTTAACGCGCCCAAATGGGAATTTAGCATTTTTTTTCTCTTTTTCATTGGTATACGCGGAAAGAAAATCGTTACCGAGAAACGATTTTCGTGGATCACTTATTACGCATAGTATGTGGCAGTGCAACACTTGCTTGAGATTCGATGGATCGCTTTATAGTCTGGGAGTATAATCGAATCGCGGGCATAACACGATGGATGTATCTAATCGATAGTGTTTTGATTGCTAATACGAACGGTTATATTGGGAATCGATGTTAATCGGGGCGCGATCGCAGATGGGAAATGCGTGCACTCGCACTTTCCTTAAAAATCACGTCTTCTCGTTCGATTGGCTGTTCGTTAAAAATCGTTTATCGACGTTTACGCAATACCTCGAGAGATTCCTTACTAAACTTCGACACATCGCACGCGCGTACCCAAAATCCACTTTTCGATATTTATGATATTTTAATGATATGCCGGGGGGATATACCAACTCGAATTCCATCCGAATCGTCTTATTCGTCCCACAGCTGCGAGCATAAAAACCCTCTCTATACGATAAAACCAGAGACGCGTATTTCGCCAACGATACATTCGTCGATACCTACACTTTTGATAAAGACACATTCGTTAAGCTGCAATAAAACTATAACCGTTTTTCCAGTAAGAAAGAAAAAAAAGGAACTGCAAGAAGATGCCTTCGGGACGCGCGCAACGATTACATAAAGGCTCGTTAAGGTTTAAACAGGCAGCGCGAGCGAGACGAAACGGCGTTAAAACCCAGTGACCATTCGGCACAAACCAAACAACGTATATATAAGCGTTTCGCAAGCGGGTCTCTCACTCGCCAATTGGATGCAGCTCCTTCGTGTGGAAAACCTGCAATCCCCTACCGCAGATGTATATACATACACACGTGGCTAACCCCCCTTTTTAGTTTATGATGATACACCAGACGGCCGAGGGTTTCGCAAGTATATAGTCCCGCGAGGATATATGTGTATATTCAACGATCGGGTCGACGCCTCGCGCCAGTTTCCGTATTGTTTGCTAATGAGCTTGTGCCGAGCGCTATACGACTTACGTCAGCAGATGTTGCTTCTGCTGCTGCTGCTGTTGGTCCACGATTCGCGTGCGCCTTGCGAGAGAGAGAGAGAGGAGGTGACTTTGTACTTTCTATCGCGGGTGTCGAGGAGCGACGTCGTTTATAGCCTGCGAGATTATGATCTGGATATTTATTTAGTGCGCGGGGGCTGAATCACGGCGGCTTTCTTTCTTTTTTTCCTTTTTTCGGGGATATATTTATGTCTCGATGGTATGGGATTTTTCTATACTTTCAATGGGAATTGTTTTGCGATGACTGGTGCAGGTCACTCCTTTTTATGCATTACGATGCGGAATAGTCAGAAATTTTCTTTATTTCGTTGTACACCAACGCTGCACTGTGCAATTGTTGGCTTTCGTAACTACGCGGAATATAATAACTTTTGGCCGGTATTGGATTTAATTATCGAAGAAAATCGTCGCGGTCCTTCGAAACGATCGATATAATCGCAAGCTTCGTTAATTCGGTATGGGGGAAGCGGTGAGGTGGCGTCCAAATTTGGTGATCTCTATTAGCCGCTCTCTGATCGTAAAATCACTTTTTTTTTAAAAACGCGAATTATATCACTTTCTTCGGAAATCAAAGCAGGGGAGAAATTGTACAAATCTCTGAAATCCGAGAAACGACAATATAATTACATTAAAATACACGAGATAACTGACATTGCATTTATCTAACGCTATATAGAAAACTGCAATTCCAAAGACCCAACGATTTGGTAATTAAACTGCAGCGGCGGCGAGAGCAAAAACGCCATATTATATATAAATACGCACGATTCCCGTATAGGCAGCTATACATATACAATCGACGAATGCGCAAGCGAGCAAAAGTGAAAACGGTCGGACTGCCGCCGCTGTAGAGAAGCAAAGAAAAAAAAGGAGGCACCACCGCTGTCGCCGCATCACGGAACACATTTGCAACAGGAGAAGCTGCAGAAGCTATGCAGGAGAAAATCTTCTGCCCGTTCGTTTTCCAGCAGCTAATTACTCCTTACCTGCGCGGATGTATGTATATATATATCCCCGTGACAATCCGTATTGGCGACCGATCCGAAATCAATCGAATTAACATTTCCGATGCGCGCCGCCTGAACAATGAAGCGGAAAGTCTCTCGCGCGGTATATACACACGAAACTTAAACGGATATACCGGAACAGACACACTGCACAGACTCGACAATCTATGTTGTATACACACTTATCTGGTCTAATGAGGGCATGTACGTATGTATGATTGCTCGGTGCCTGGGTAAAAATGCGGATTGAATAACGAATTGGATGATTGGCCAGGCGTGTAAAATGTAGTACGAGAGGATCGCTGTATATACAAGACGCGGATCTCGGCGCACTTTCTTTTGTCCGCGGTACGCGCGTGTACATGTGTGCACCGACGGCGGCGAAGCGAGTCATGGGAATTTGCGGTCGCGCGATTATGCCGCGACCGCAAATTCACCCATGGGTGGAGTTGCTTCTGTTATACGTATACACCGCCGCCTAATTCAAAGCTCAAAGACGTGAACGGCCACGAGTTTAATTTCGCCCCTGCCTTGAGTTTGCTCCGTTTTATGTATGTACCTATAATACACGCGGTCGATTTGCTATCTGGATATTCGTAAAAGCACAGTTGCGCGCCATTTTGGGTTGCGGCTTTCTTTCAGGGCCGAGAACTATAAACACGAATTGATGTCACTTTTTTACGACGCGGATATGTGCTGCGGGTGGGAAGATGTATAAACGCCTTTGATTTGTTTACACGCTTATAATGCACGTATTATATGGCTGATTTGCTTTTCCTTTTTCGAATAGGATGTTTATATTTAATTAAATTATTAGACTCGGCGGGTCTGGTTTTCAAGGGACTTATTATTCAATTAAATTGTTTATGGATAAAAAAAAATAGTATAATTGGCCCAGTGATTGCGCTCGGCGGGGAAAATGATCATGAGTTATTTCAGAGCGATTTTCTACATTTATAGAGCTGTATATAAGTCAAACGCGACGCGTAAAAGCTCGCGGGATTATTATGCGGAAAAAATGCGTAATTCACTACCAAGAGCTATTTCCCCAGTTTCATTAGTTCGAATACACATATTGGCGAGTGGAAGATAACAATTAACGATTTAAAGTATAAACATTAATTTATTCATCAAAGATTCGAAACTTGTGCAACACCATGCCCCGTGGCTATAACATAACGCGGGGGAAAACTTCATTTAAAAATTTTCCTCTCAACATCAACCGCGGAAATATAGAATCCTCTCGTTACATTCAAATTATTACGGTATCCAAACAATACGAACACACACACACACACACACACACACACACAGAGCGTGCAGCGCGAATCCTAGTCATAAATTAGAAAAAGGTTCGCAGCTCTCTTTCAAGCGGCCAAGAATCTTATTTTCTTCGAATCATTAGCGCGCGTCGGAACCAAGGATGGAAGACCGGAGAAAGACAACGAAAAAAAAAGAAAACAAGAAGAGACTCGCGCAAATCGCTTCCTCGGAAAAAGCTATTCCAACGATTCCATATACACACACACACACTGCAGAGAATCCTATAAGCAGCGACACCCGCGAGCAATCGCTTGATAAATCAGCGTATAGCGACCAATATATATATATAGAGAGAGACAATGTTCAGCGGTGCGACAACAGATGCGCGCAAGCATTAAAAAAAGAAACACCGCGATGCAAAAAGCCGCTATAGAAAAGTCCGGTGCTCGTCTCTCCCGCGTGCGTAGTAATAATAAAACGAGAGAAGAAAGTTGTCTCGGTCGCCGCGCGCCGGTCGTTTAGCCCCGAGGCAACATCAGCAGCAGCAGCACCGAGAGAGTCTCTCTCTCTCTCTCTCTCTCTCTTACGGACAGGCCGCACCACCACCACCAGAGAGACGAGCACAACGGACCGATATTTTTTCGCGCGTACAACACACTCGCGAGCCGACGACTTCCGATTTCACTTCGATTATTGTCGACGAACGTGCAAATGCTTACGTATACGGAGCTTCACCTGTTTGCGCGTGTGTGTATATATATGGGCTTTTAACGGCTCGTGACGCGCGCGAGACGAGGAGAAAAGAGTCGCGCGTTATATTGCGGGGACCCGAGGATATACGTTCCGCGTGTCACTCGTCAGCCAACCGCAAAAAAGAACGTTTCGCGGACCAAGAGATGAGTCTCTTCTGTACACCCGCCACTTGCTCTATATTGCACCTGTAGCGCGAGTTTCATATATATATATATGTACGTATAGCGGCGCTTTATTTTTTTTGGCTGATTATCGCGGACGGTTTGACTTGAAAAATCTGGATTAAGGTTGTGCGGCCAGAGTCAGCTGCGTGTTTTCACTTTCGGAGTGGAGCTGCGAGTCTTACCGCTAGTTGGGTGAACAATGAAATTAAACTTTTCTTTATGGATACGAGAGATTAGCAATCGCTACCGATACAGAAACTTATAATACTTCTAGTTAGGTAATGTGTGTGCATGAGGTAATGGATATATCGCTTCCCTTTCATTCTCACTCTCGCTCTCTTTCGTCTCTATATATCAGCTATAGCAGCTACTCGATCTAATTCAA
The DNA here is from genome assembly GCA_900490015.1 of Megastigmus stigmatizans. NCBI lineage: Eukaryota > Metazoa > Arthropoda > Insecta > Hymenoptera > Megastigmidae > Megastigmus > Megastigmus stigmatizans. Next base: position 24,575 of record UELV01175004.1, on the reverse strand, counting down.
ATCGGGTATTCGCTCTATACTCGTGAATATAACAATTTGATTGGCGCTCGATGATTGCGGGCTTGAATTGGCCAAGGGTTGATTCTTTTCAGAAATCGTACCTCGTACCGAGCATAAACAAAAGCCTCACTTTATACGTAATAATTATGTTTTCGTTCGGTGGATATCAACTGTTTTATAAGAGAACTGTTTCACTAAGAAAATATGAATTATTCCGATAGGGAAATAATAAGCATTGTTTATTGTTTTGCGGATAGTTAAACTGTTAAAAGAATGCATATTCATCGGAGCTGTTATTCCTCAATTTTAACAAATCATTCGGTAAAGAAGGGGGGTATAAGATAAATACTCCTAAACGGCAGGCCAATGAATATTTAAGCTTAGAATTGAAATTCCAATAAGGTTGCGGAGTAGGAACTGGATGTTTTCCAACTGCATTCGAGCATAACTCCGTATTACATACCAACCGTGCAATCACCCCGTACATACTGATTGAGATCAAAACGGTATTAGTGTACTTTTCCTACAAGAGGGACCAGAGCTGCTCATTCTTTTCCGTTGAATTTCAAATTGCGCTTGTGTATAGAAAAGACTATATACAGATCCTAACTTCCGCATAAAGCTTTGCGGAAGGATTTCCCAGTCATTCGCCACATTCTCACTTGGACAATTCGAGTGCTGCGGCATTCCCACAATTATCATTCGGGAGGAGGGGGAACGATTATATTCGAAAAGAAGTATAAATGGCGTAGCCAAACACGGACACGGACCGTAAAATCAAGTGATAAAATCGATGAAATAATCGGTTATAACGATAATACAAAGTTGTGCAGTGTCTAATCGACCGTTAAACCGTCATTTTTACTCGTCCACGCGCAGATTTTTACCCAGAAAAATAATATTAATTGAATGATTAGGCCGGTAGGGTCTTTAAATAGAGAAAGTGCATTGCTTGCTTTAGTCCGACGCTTAAAACTGATTTGCGAGATGATTCGATATCTATGATCCCTCTGCCGCCCATAGTTATAAGGAAGTAATACACCGTGCGTCTACCAAATGAGACTTATTTATCGTAACGTTGCGCACCGGGGGAAAATGCGTTTTAAGTAATTAAAAATGCCAGTAATTTGGAGGTCGAGTTTCTGCCGAAATCACTTAATATCCCGATTTAATTGGCCTACCAGTGTAAATATATACGAAAGGTGTATGTAGGAACGAACTAATATGTAATAATTAGTTTAGACGACTGTGAGTGATTCGCATGCTGCACGAAAACTTGGCGGCTCGAGCTGAACTTTAACCATCAAAGGCTATGCAATTATAAACATTATATACTGAAGTAATAGTATTTATAATAAGAGTTGACGATTGTTTTGGTATGTAATGGGTTTGATTCTTTGTTAATTACAGAAAAACGAAACGCGTTTGTACAGTTTGAAAAGGCGTCCGACTGGATAATCTGTTACTACTTAAATCTTTCGCTCTTATATGAGATACATTTACATATTTTGCGTAAATGTTTTGTTTTGTTGATTTGATCTTCGTGCATTGTACACACTTGTAACAGCGGGGAAAAACTCAATGCTTTATATATATATCGCCAAAACGAGAAATTCGTCGTTATCAAACGGATGAGCAATAAATATCGATAAGTCGCGCAAAAATTAGTGTTACATGCCGCTTCTAACGCTGAATAAGGGTTTCCTCGTCGCGAAATTAATCTCCTACCGTCGCGTAATTTACCGCGTTGCCTTGGTGTCGTCGCAGCAGATCTTCTCCAAAGATACTCCTATACCATACATCGCAACCACAGGCTTCGCATAGCGATGTGTAACAATTTCAAATGTATATATATACATATTCTTCAGTCGGATAGATTTGTTCACACAGATATCCCATTAAAATAATTGTAAGAAAGGACATTGAATGATTCGTTCGATTGGTCGCATAGATCTTAATCAAAGGTTTCTAATATACCGTCGTGAGCGGTGCTAAGTCAAAAGCAAAAATTAAAGGCCAGGATAATTGATTGTATTAGAAATTGTCTTTCGAGGAGTTTAACTTGTAATAATCGGGTGTGATTCAGAGCCGAGGGGACAGGCCAAAAATGAAATGACTCATCGATCGATCAATCAATCAATCGTTCGCGTAAATATTGGTTACGATCGGACTTTGTAATCCTATACGCTTCGTTTTTTTTTTTTCTTCTTTCTTTGGCGTACAGAAGAACAAGCGGGACAACAACAGTGAGAAATCACCGCGTTAATTAAATCGAATTACTCGTTTCCTTAATGGTATATATAACCGCGTATACGTACATATATGCCGAAAGCTTCGATGTTATTGTCAATTTTTCAATTCGCGACCTACGTGTGTACGTGTGTGTACGAAATTTCGTGCGGCCAAGCATCGGAGAAAGTATATTCGAGCCTAAAATGGTGAAGCGCGTTAAGAAACAATCCGCCACCTGGGAGGCTGCTGGTGATGCTGCCACTGGCCAATATAAAACAGGTTACTTGTGCAGCGCGTCGCTCGTAAAAAACCATGATATCCTGCTTCGTCTCGCGAACATTTTTGCTTTCCGGGTTTTATATATACGCGCTCGTGTCGAGGAAATTTTTTTCCCGTTTTTTTTTCTTGTTTTTCAGTTTCGAGTTGATTTACGCGAATGAGTTTGAGAGTATGGGACTTAGTGGGAATTAGTGGGTAGTCGATGTCTACTGCCCAAACTGGTGTATAATTAATTCTAAAGCTTGCAAATTGGCTGGGATAGTAAAGTATATATATGGATATTTCGCTAAGCGTACGACTGTACTCGGGACTCGTCTATTAATTGCACACGTGCTAAGATATATTGTATATGGTGATTTGCAAAATGTAATGTAGTATGGAGCTTACGCTTTGCGCCGATTCTTTTTAGTAAAGTTATTAATGTTATTTTGTCTGTGGGTTGAAAAATGTTTTGAATTTACAATGAGCAAAAGTAAGTTTTTGTAATTTTGAACGGGTCTAGATATTATTTGAACGTTTATTTTTTCGTTATACTAGCATAGAAATTCAAAGAAGCTAGGAAAAGAATTTTTAAATCAATTTTTTTGATTACTTAAGTTTTTAAAGTATACGATAAGTGGGTATTTAAAGAGTTCAGAAAATGCTATCTTTTTAATAGATTGTAAAGATAAAAGAGATTTTTTGCTGATTATATAAAATCATACAAAGATACATTACTTTACCGCAGCTTGAAAAGGATCTATTTAAAAATATCGTCTAACTAGTTTAGTGTCCGCGACGGGGTACAAGTACACTCGGTACCAGTTCATCACAATTCCCAAAAAAATGATGCAGTAAAACACATTTACAATTACAATTGTCACTAAGTCTTTTTTTTTCGATGCACGGATACAATCGACGAGAAATGATTTTCAGTTTCCACGCTCGACAGTTAAACTAATCAAAGACTTTATATAGAAAGTTGGTAAAACAGAAAACCAACCGTTCAAATCATTATCAACGCAGGCTTGGAATTATTGAGTTATACCGCGAAGATGGAACGTCAAGGCCTTTAATTAGTCTTGAAACAATCGTAAAATATATAGCAAGTCCCACAGAGAGCTAAATATCAAATCGCGCGACAGCAATAAATAAAAGACTTTCGAATTCATAAATCTCCGCTACCATGCAAGACTTTCCTTTCGGTCTATTTCACGCAAAACCTAACGTTACATATATCGTCCTCATTTACCTCGAACCGAAAACAAAAGGAACAAACTATATCGATCTATCATCTCGCACTTGTTTTCATACATATATAAAAAGACAACACACGACAAGTGCACATTATACATTTTTCCCCGAAAAATCATTGGGGTTATCGGACTGAGTAAAAAACAGCGTCACGAGCGCGACAGAGCTTTATTATTATACCTCCGTTTATCCGCACATTCGCGCGAGCCGCGCGCTACATACGCTTTATCAGCGTGACGGTCACAATTTTTATAAGCGCGCTCGAGCCATTTGGCACGTTTAATACGGAAGCAGGAAAAAGGATAATGCGGCTTTTACCTGCACATATACGTACGCGCGTTGTACACCGAACTTTCACAAAACATTCGAATATGCTCCTCGTCTGTGTATCTACACATATAATATACATATATATATGCAGTCCTCCACGTCATATTCTGCACTTGACACGTTTTTCGCGAATCGCGCAGGTTGATTTAAAATATATGTGCGCGCTCGTGTGCGCGTGTGCGTGGGCACAAGGAGACACGTGAAAATAGCTCGGGAATCGCGGAATAGAGGCGCTTTCTAACCGCTTTTGTTCCCGACGCCTTTGGAAAATCACAACTCACTGTCACTTTTGTTCGTCTCTATCTCTCTCCGATAGGTAGTGTTTCGAGGATCCGCGCACACTCTTACCTGGATTTTATTGTGTCTGTGTGTGTTCCGGGATCGTGCGTTTGAACGATCGCGTGGATACACAACGTGTAGATTTATATATGAAAAAAAAATATGACTTAAATCTAATTTGTATCGGCTACCCCAGCACCATCTGACTCTTAATCGCTATAGAAGGATCTTTTAATTGCGTGCATTGTATATTATGTGTAAAAGTGAAAGAGAAGAGGAAACAGAGTGCAAGGGAACGCACGTATATATATAAAACATTGAAAGCTGTAACCTTAATAGTCATTTGAATATAAATGCGTTTCGCGGCAACTGAAAAGAAAAACCCGAGCGTGTGTAAATACGAAAGCGAATCAAAAGCGCGCGCTAAACAAACCGATAAATTTCCCGCGGAATGTCCCCCTCGTAAAACACTGTATGCACCATCAGCGCGACCCTTGACAACTTTCTTCAAGGTAATATACAAACGGCGGCGGATCGAGGCACAAAAAACACACATATATATATGAAGGCGGTCAAAAAAGAGCGAACCACCGAGAGAAAGTCCCCGGGCGCGTATATACACGTGAATAAAGTGTAGAGCAGGAGGAATAAGGTGGATCGAAGGAGGACGAGCCGAGAGAAGAGCAGAGAGAAGAAGAAGAAGATGTGCGGCATTCGTACTCACCGAGCGCATGATGCTGTCTGTGGCTCCGTTGGCCGGTGCTCCTCGCTTTTACCGCGCGGCTCTCTGATGTGCAGGCTCCGCTCGGTCGTTTCACCAGCTCTGACCGAGCTGCCGCGCTTATACTCGCTCTCGCGGGGGATATATCCTCCTCCTCCTCCTCCTCCTCCCCTCTTTCTCCTTACCGCTACTCCGCGGCTCTGCGGCGACGCCACAACACCGTCGTATAACGAGGTGGGGCCACCGCTTCCACACAGCCCATAGACGAGCCGCCGGCAGATTCAACGGGCCGCGGAATCGCCCAAGGGCTATAACCACCGGTCGTCGTCCCCTCCCCCGTCCTCGCATCCTCCTGCAAATTTCATATAGTCGAGCGTCGAGGTCGATTCTCGGTTTCGCGCGAAAAAAGGACGTTTTCTCCTCGTACACTTTGCGGTGTATTTTCGTTGCGGTCGGATGGCTTTCGCGATATTTCGCGTTGGCCGAATGGGGGAAATGGGAGTGTATGGGTAGATATGTGTTTAAGGCTGTTGGATGCGCGTCGAGAGTGGAGTGCAAGGTCGATTGTTGGCTGCAGCGTCGATGGCAATTTCGGAGCTGTGTTTATTGTATGTGTGCGTATACGCAGACCGAGACTGGTTAGATTTTTTAGCTGCACTGTAGCCACGTCTTGCGGTTGATTCTAAAAAAGGCTAGGAATTCCATGAGCTGCGAGTCCCGATGTTTATTATATGAGCTGTGTATGCCGATTGTTGCTTTTTACATCTATAGCATTAAATAATTACAGCTATTATAACTATAGCTCCGATCGCGGCATCTCTGTGCATCGTCTCTGTGCGCGCACTTTTAAATGGGATGTGTATGTGCACGCTCTCGTTTTCTAAAATTCACTCGCGAAAGGACGCGAAAGGCCTTTATTATACGCGCCCGATACAAATCGATGTGTCTTTTCGAGCATAAAACACTTTTATTCTTGGAATCGAGCTGTGTATATAATAAAATGAATTAAAGGAATAGGTTTCGAGACGACTCAACCGCTCGATTCTTTTTTTTTTTCTTTTTCTTTTCGATGAAAATGTGGAATTATTTAGAAAATGAAATTGAATGACAAGGATTTCTACGACGGAGAGCAGAAGTACATGTATCTTTTGTTGTAAAAAAGAATAAGGTAATTCGGTGGATTAACAAATAGAGAGAATCGCGATTGAGTTCTATATTATATAAATTGATCGATACCGATACATTTTCGATATATTTGGGTTCTATAATATGTTTTTATTTACAAGTAGAGGAAGATAGGAGTCAACTGGGATTGCACAAGTCGTGCTTTCACGATTTATATCAAAATTCGCGCCTTGAAGGTATTGATCATCGACGAGGTAGGATTTATTTCATCGATACATTATATCTTTATGCGCGGGTGTTCTTACAAAATCACATCGGGTCTCCAAGGGTTAGATTTACCATTGTTAGATTTAGTGCTCGTTTAGCGCCACTCGAGCCTTAAACGATTTCATATGAACTAGAGGACAGAACAATAAGATTATAACGATGTAACATTAAACTTTATTAAGATCTCAATTACTGAATCACTAGACCTTGAATTCAATTGCGGTAATAATAATTTTATACTTATAAGTAATGCCGATATAATATTTATCGAATTCAATAAATAATATTAATAAAAAGAATCTCAACATATCTCTCAAAAAAAAAAGTCTCAACATCTCTCTCGGCAGTAAACAAGCTATTTTTCTCATTGTTCCTGTTCACCATTATTACATCGAGCAAGAGAGAAAGAGAGGAAGAGAGATATTAAAACCGCAGCATAAACTTCTGCGGGATGCTTTACAAGTCGTTAATATCGGTATAAATTCACAATACGTATACGTAGAAAATCAACAAATTTATCGCAACTGACTTGCCTCGCGTACTCCCGAAAGAATAAAACCTAACGAAGCCTTCGATCAATAACCCACACTCGCCGCCGGCAGTTAAAATAACACGGAAAAGGACGTGTGAATCGGTGATTTTTTTTTGTTTCGTTTCGAGGGGTCCACGAACGCACCGTTCACTTAGAGCAAGTGCACGAAGCTGCGGTTGTAGGCTGCATACCTACGCCTTATAACAGCGACCGAACCATCTCTCGAGAGCGTATATCGTTGTTGTTGTTGTTGTAGGCCACAAAGAGCTGCAAGAGAATCTCTCGAGTATATACATGCCAGGATTCAACACAACAGACGTATATCGGCGATCCTTAATAGAAAACGAGTATCTCTTTGGTGCAGTGTGTGTGTGTGTGCAACGATGCTCAGCGCGTGTACAACGCTGAGAGATAGAAGAGCCTCTTACAAGCAGACATGCAATTGTGCGAAGCACTTATAAACGAGAGAGACCCCCCGAGCGTGTAATAATCGCCGTGTGCAGTGTTCAGCCTCTGTGTTATACATAGAACTAAGCCCATCGTTAAAATGTCAAATTGAGATATAAGCTATATAAGGTTTCTCCCGTATAGTTGTTATGTTAGAGTCGTGTATATACGAGCGCGTGTCTACACCGAGCGAATTGTTTTTTATTTTTTCACCCTCCTTTCGCTTATTCCGAAGTATTTTGTATTAAACAAGGATGGAATGTGTACTCGTGAGAGACCCAGAGGGACGTATTATCTGTCATTTGAAAAGCCTTGAGCTTTTGCGGTACGAGGCTATATGCCTACGCGACGCTTATGGATCTGGCCAATGGAATCCATGGGTGAGCCGCGTGGATTTGAAAGAGAGTATATAAGTGTATTCGACGAGGTTTTGTGAACAGTGCCGCGAAGGGAAAGTGACAGGCGGCTCAAATTTTCATCCGAAAAAGAAACGCATATACCTTTTCCTCCTAATAAAGACTTGAATAATTCTACGTAGGATCGCGGCTATTTTCTCTTCGGCGGCCACCGACGTTGACTCCTTTACCGGGAATAACTTTTGGACTTTCCGGGAATACGTCATTAAACAATTGCATCTGCAAATTGATAAATGCCCTACGATTACCGGCTTGCATTATGTGTGCGTGTACAATTTTCAGCATGAAAATTTTCATTTTCGTGAGAAATTCTCGACTGAAGTAAATCAAATGATTATTTTATAACGTTTATCTACACTTTTATTCAACTTGCTATTGATGCTAACAAAAACATTTACGTAAAAGTACTTGAGTAGACAGAGTCAAGTGAGTAAAACCCTTTTCCAACCATTCATCCCAATATACGAAAAAGGGAAGGAAGGTAGTATACGTACAAAACATTTACAGCTGTGTGGAAAATAAAAACATTTGACTGAAAACATTATAACTCGTCAACATTTATTCAAAACAAATTGATCTTATATGAATCCATCGGAACGTGCCGAGAAGATGAGACTGTTACATCTTTTTAAATTTTCCATTGGATTATACAGAGACGAATTTTTTATTGCATATCATACCTGTCATTTCTCAATCAAGCTCATAAAATAAAAAATTGACGATACGCATAAAGTAGACAGCGGTATATTACGCAATCAATTTAGGCAGTCCGTTATACTATACTGGATACACCAACTTGTTTACCTGCCTGCAGTCGCATCGCGAACTCAAAGGTTTTATGACTCGACTTTCCCTTACATAACGTCAATTTCTATACAAGAATCATATTTCTTTTTTCTTGATCCACCACCGCGAACCGAATGCATTCCAAATATTCCAAAGGTTGGATTTTCAAGTCGGATTAAATGTATAATAAGGATCCGCGCGTGCGCGTGTCTATGTCCTCCCATTCGGATTCAAATAGATTCGTATCTGCTATAAGGATGGGTTTGTATGCTAAATAGTCTCGCGGAGACCTGCGACGCTATACGAGTAGCAGTGTAACGGAGGAGTACATATATACCCAGGAAATATTAAATGTCGCATAACGCGTGACGCTTTTACTACCCTGCAAACAGATAGAAATCAAATACGCTCTTCGTGATTTGGGTCTCAATGCTTATGCCAGCCTGATAAAATTGCTTTGCCATGACAATTAAGCGCCGAGTGCGAGCTGTAAAAACGTTTGCCTGTCGAGTATAGGCATCTGCATTTGAAAGTGAGCGCTTACTTGAGTCAGTTTGTTATTATTAGAATGTATTGTATGATAAAAATAATTTACAACTGCAGATAGTGAGGGGTATTGATTTTATTCAAGAAATAACAGTACAATTGAATCAAGTTTTTATAATTTAAAAAGATTGATCAGATTGAGATTAAGCATTTTTAATACTTACATTACGGTATAAAAGATTACTCGATTATGCAGATCCTCTCGGCTCGTGTTACTGCACATCTTTTGGTTTCATTTTTGTAGAGAAATTGCGACCCACTTGTGATCACTTTTCTTTCTACATGTAGTTAAAGGAAGTGTAATGATCCAACAACAGTGTTATGATCCTCTGATTATACAGAAAAAAAAAGTCAAAGCATCGTGACTAATCCAAGGCACACTGAAGTATAAAAAAAAAACTTGTAACAGAAACTACTTAAATATTTTTGTAATTGTGAGCACTCACTAAAGAAAAATAATCGCGCTTGATCGATGAACACAGAAGATTATAGATTTAAATGTATTTAATTTAATGAAGTTAACGATTTAAAATTCCCATCCACACAATAATTAAAAAATGAAGAACCATTAATCATTCAATTAAATTTTATTGACTTTCTAATGTTCTCACGTAGCGCATACTTACACCTTTTCTCCGAAAGGAAAATTTTGACTAAGATAAAAATTCCCAATATTTTTGTCGCGACTATTTTTGATATTCCATAAAATATCCTCAAATTAACAAATTCCATCTTTAAGATTTATAATTACTTTTATAAGCATTATTAATTATGTCGATATAGATTAATTTTTTTATCGCTTATTTAATTATTTTTATAAGACAAAAAACTTTTTAATTTAGTAATTGGAAAAATATTTTTTAATATAAGAGATTTCTGATTTCAAAGAGGATGAATAAAAGCAGTCAAAAATTTCATTAAAATATGATAAAATAATGACTGCAGTCTCATTTTCTCCAAAGCCTTATTTCCTTCCAATTCAACTCTTTATAGTATTCGTCTCTTGATCACGTTTCTTGTTTAAAAACAAAGGACCATTTTTAATCCGAACTATTAATGCATAAATAAATAAGCCAACTTAGGGTGACCCGGAAAAAAGTCATCATTTTTGAAGATGCCACTGTGCTTATATACTGCTTTCTCTTTATTAGAAATTCTCACTCACTGTCTATTAAGGCTTTGCTTCGACAGAAATATCATGTCAAGTAATTTTTTCCATTCCAAAAATCTATCATTTTATGCTAAAAATGGTAATAAGCGAAACGACTGCTAGAAATCTATGCCATTTCAATCTTTTTACCCTACTTTTTATTTACAAACGATTTAGGATTATAGAGTATAGGATAGCAGTAAATAAACTCGATACTCAACAAGAATATTCTTTTTAATGCAATAATAATTAGTAAAGTTTTTTTTTTCTATTTTCATTGTTAATATTTAATTTGAAATTTTATTGAAAATTAATGAAATCACACATTACGATTAGTGCAGTATTTTTTAAATATATCGAATTTATTAACAATATACGTATTTCATTAGTAAACTAAATTAATATTCAAAAAATAAAGTTAATTTAATGACAATACTTGCAGTAAATTGGTAATTGTGTGAAACACCTGTAAGCTTTTCCTCTGTTTAAGAGGCAATAAGTAATGATTTATAACAATATAATTTATAACTGAAATAATATCGATACTTTGGTGGATCATAAAGATTTAGAGCATTGTCTCCTAATTAATAATTATCTTCTGATTAATGAAAAATAACAACGATAATACTATCCTGATGACCCGACATCATCGTAAATCAGTCATTTCATTCATAAAACTTTAATTGTACTTTTAAAACTACTTAAACATATTAACAAAAAAAAAAAGAAGAAAATATTAAAGAAAAGCTGGTCAATTTTATAATTTTCTTTTTCAAATAACCTGATAAACAAAATAATTCGTTTATTCAAAAAACAAAAATGTCTTTTTTCGAAGTAGCAATTATCAAACGAACTCATCAATTCCCACAACTATCAAGTCCTATTATTCCAATGCACGAATCACAGATTGCTCAATTTTGATTATCTAACTTACATACTTATTAATTTAAACACCAATACATTTAGAGATCAATTTCCATTTTAATTAAGTCTTACGATAACGGGTTTTTTTATTTAAAGCTCTCCCGAGGTCCTATATTACAGGTTCGATATCATAAACATCTGTATCTCCAACTTAAATCAACAAGGCCCAAAGGAAGAATGAGGCGAGCCGATTAATTAGCGGCCAAAACTAGAAAATCCTCGATCCATCGTCTCTACCTCTTCCCTCGAATTCATCTGCATCAGATAGTTTCTCCCAGTTATTACCTCATCGCACAAACTCACATCGCACGTGCAATAATTCTTCAATGAACAGAGAGACTCACGCAGCAGCAGCAGCAACAGCTCCTTTCAGTCATTTCGCGTGATTTCGTTTCCTCTCCCGAATGCTTTTTACCGCTTTAGTATATAGTCGCACACGCGCGCAGTGTTAACGAAATTCGTCGCTTCTCGGCTGGCTTTTTTGCCCTCGAGGAAAGTGCAAAGTTAAGTGGGTATACGCACTTTCGAGGATGCGAGCCGTCGATCTACGGAATGTCTTATGTCCTCTTCGCGGTATTATAGAGGATGCGAGTTGTGTACATGGAGTTACGCGAGTCCACTGTTTTTCTGCGGCTGAGATCTCGACCAGGTAAGACGCGGACGATTTTAGAAGGAGGAAATGACCGCTGCCAAGTTGTTTCGCTGGCTTAAGGGGATATTTGACCATTATTTCACGTTTGGCTTGCCCTTTTTTCCTGCTTTTCAAATTTGCGCGATGAGACGCTATCTGTGGTTTCCTCTTGTTCGCCGTCGGCTGTAAATTAGAAAAACACCAATTCTTTCAATCGATGAATATAGGTGAAATCACTTGAAACGTATAAACAAGTTGACAATGACTCCAACCTTCGTATTATTTTAAACCAGACTGCGCATATCCATCTTTATCTTAACGCGCTAATTTATTTAATTTCGCGCGCGTGTATGGTAATTCGTTTTATGCGCGCGCGCTTGCTAAATATATATATATATATATATATTATACAGTGGAGGATAGGTAGGATGCGATCATTTTATTGCCATTATTATATTATAAACGTAGGAGAAAGTATTGTATTTAGATGCACTTAAAAGATTTCGATAGCGAAAACTTTACGACGAGCGACAGTTACGGTTACATGTGTATGGGTGCGTTATGAAGCGCCACGACTATTTCAGCAAACTTTCCTTGAATGCTAATTTTAAAGATCTACAGACACACATACACACAGACACCGCGAGTCCAAATATGCCTTTCAAAGGCAGACTTGAACTATTGTCAATATACACAGGCAATTTCCAGTAGTCTTTTAGTGAATGAAAGTTTCGAATGTTAGTTTCAACGAAAAAGAAATTATTTGCTCGATGAATATTTTAGTTTTGCGCCCATGGGGCTTTGTACAAAATCATTAGATGCTTGGCGATTTGGCTTCTCGGTGCTAACGATCGGCAGCAGTAAGTACGCCTGACGTTAATTAGCATGATGAATGGAACGATTAACGAAAAATTTCTCGCTGTAACTCGGATACTTTATAATATTGGTGCATTGATGTGTTTCCAATAAGTAGTTATTTTTATAACATTACTGTAAGACATTACTGTATTTCTATTGTGTGCTGCGAATTTTCTATTTTCTTTAAAATTCACTTTGGTTAAACCTCTCGTCTACCTGTGTTACTGACATTGTACCGTATACAAGATATCATTTAATTTGAAAAGAAACGTTGATCTTGCAGGACTAACTTTCTTTTTGGTGTAAATTGTATAATAGCGATTCTTAAACTGGAGACACTTTTAGTTTTTCATAAATAATATAACTCTAGATAAACTATTCAAAATCAAACTCAATAATTCACTCTATACTGAATCTGCAATTGTACATACTCATAATTGTATGTTTCTTTTTAATTTATATATTTTTGCATAACTGTATAAACAGTTGTGTGTGTGTGTTTCCTTAAAAAGAAGAACATACCAAACATCTCAGATAAGATCAAAGATTTCACCTGCCCCGAGGTCTCATCTGAGCTTTTATAACAATCTTTATACAGCTATTACTGGGTTACAGTAATAAACAAGAAAAAGCAGGGCTCTACTGTTCCCCGCAAAAGCTTTTCAACTCTAATCGATCGAAATGGCGAATTAAGTAGTAGCTTATTAGAATCCGAAGAATTATGAGAAACCACGTATTTGAGATGACCGCAGTCAGACAAGAAAGTGCATTTAAATTCCTGCGGCCGCGAATTTGTGCAACGCTATGGTATAGAGAGGGGATGACAAATCTTTGAACTGCAATCGCAATTAAAACCAACGAGTAACGCGACCTCGAGAGGAGAATTAGTGACACGGTATATAATATAACTGAGACACGTGTATCGTCATCCGAGCGCGAAAGTGAGCATTTCATTTGGAAATTAACATTGGACCCCTAGCAAACACGAAATGATGGAAATACATATTTTCTAATATGCATTATTGCCGCGCACCGGCTAAAGCGACGTCTTTATCATAATGAACGCGCGGTTTACTTTGCGGTCAGTTTGCCTCATTATGTCACTGTGCGTATTGTTAGAAAGTTTTTCTACCTCCGACTCACCTGCAGCATCTGGGAAAATATTTATACACAAACACACACAGATAGAGAGAGAGAGAGAGAGAGAGAGAGAACGCAGCTATCATCTCCGGAAAATTTGGTGTATTACTCTTTTGTGAAGCGCTTATCGCTTTGGCATCTCGTAGTTGCATGTCTTGTCTGGATATGGCTCTTTCGTCTCCGTCCTGTTTGTCTGCGGCCTGTCTTTATGCTTAATTCTCTCTCGCTTTATTTCTGCTTGTTACTTTGTATGGGAACGAAATTTTACAAGGACGACTTTTGAAACGGCAGATACTCCGATATGCTTGGCGGTTACTTTTTTTTCCCGATTCCCTTCGGACAATAAGATATAAAAGCAATATTACTTTTTTATTTGTGGAAGCGTTTGTGATTTATTAGATAATCTATTTATTACCGTGACTTAGAGCATAAGAAAATATTAAATTTAAAGGAAATTGTTTCTTTTATTATGACGGGAAAATTGAAAAAAAAAAATTGATTGGTCTTTCTATACTAGTCTGTTTCTACTTACGCGTATTAAACATTTCTATAAACCTGTTCAGTCAAGTAAACGGATTAAACTTTTTTTTTAAATTAAACCTTTCTTTATACTATATTAGATAAACGATAGTGCAATTTTGTTACGTTTCCCATACAATTTTAATAGAGGCCAGGTCCTAGCCTTTTATTTAACGTCTTTGAAAATCACACAAACTAAACGTTTTCGCAAATACGTCAACTACCTTTAAGAGAAAGTGTGTGTAAGTATACATTCCGTGTGCGTGTAAGTATAATTTTTAATAGTGCCCTTTGATTTTTAATCCAAGTATTTTTATTTATGCAACTTCCACTTATGCTTTAATCCGTCCATGATTTCCCAATAGTATTACGAATTTTTAAATTATTTGATTTTACAGCTTTGAATTTAGGCTACAAAAATTGACAATAAACTATACTAATACTTATTTATATGTGCATTCATTTATATTTTGTAAGGAAGAATAATTGCATGTAAATTAACTTATTTTAGGATATTTCTGTTTTTAAAACTACTTAAGCATGCCTATTTCAAATTAGTTTAGGAAAGATGCAGAATCAAATTTAAGATTTTATAATATCTTTGCGGTGAAAGTATTTTTAAATATGCAAAGCGCTTCATTAATACATATTACACGCAACGAGCAACTGCGCTCATAATGAAAATTTAAATACATTTTAGTCATGAGATCATTTCTACTTAAATAAATAACATTATATTATGTTAATATTATTTATTGAATCAATATATTTATTTCTAATGTGATTAATCAATGTACCATTAAAAACAATTTTTACGAAAATCAATAAAATAAATCTACTTTGTGAATATCCCATTATATAATGCATGATCAATTACTTATATCAGCCATTTCAGGTGTACTGCGATTTTCTAACAAATATGATTATGTATATTCGCTATTCCCAGAAATATAATATTATATAAATTTAGTAAATATCTACGTATTCAATTTCTGAGAAATTCTTAAGATTAATATATATATATTAAAATTGTTAAAACTCTGAATTACTAAAAATGAAATATTATTCAGTTCTTGCATAATATAGGTAAGTATAGGGTAGTATTTGTTCTTGAACTAATTCGGAAGAAAATGTATTACTTATATATCAATACACAGGCGACACAGCACAGCACAGTCCACAACTGTAAATATACATATACATATATATCGATGCTGCAAATCGTAATATGTATATACCTACATGAGTGAAAGAAAATATGCAAAAGACGCAGAATCATGGCGGCGGCTCAACTTGCTAAGTTTCGTTTTCGCTCCGTTCTGCGATTTTCTGACCGAGAGTTCATGCGTTAAGCCTGAAGTTCGGAAAAGTCCTTTTCTAAACCGTTATGGTGAGTTTAATAATAGCAAAACTTTAATTTTGCCTGCCATACCGACTATTGACGCAGGTGTATTTTTTTATATCCAAGCTAACATAACCTAAACAAGTCGATATATTGTTTTTCTAGAGTGTCGAATTGTTAACATTGTTTAGATTGTGAAATTTGGTATTGTTCAACAATACTTATAAATTTAATTTTTATTATCATTATATATTGTTAGTTATGACATTATATTGGTTGAATAATCTTTTTTATTTTTTTCTGTCTCTTTTTAGCGGAGTGTTTTATTGTGCCACGTTAAATAACGTGCATGTATACATTATTATTTTATATATAACGATTACTTATATTATTATTTAATTACATTAAAGAAATATTCATAAAACACGTTTATTTCATTCATTTTTACTTCATAAAGATACTTTAACTTGTTAAAAAAATGATACTTAAACAAGTAATTCTATTAACTACTTAAATATTTTAACATTAAGTTGTTTAAAAAATAAATAATAATTAATTTTTACTGTAAATTTTACTAATTGTGGATAAATATTTTTATGAATGCTTAGGTATTTTTATTATTTTATATTATTTTAAGTATTTTTATTTGTCAGAACTCAACAATATCTTAAAAATTTATTTATAAATGTTGATGTAGATGAAATTAATTTGCATTTTTTTAATATATTATATGTAGACAAAATTATAACACTACTGCAGCTAATGTCTAAGAATATTTTTGTTGTAATAAACATTAAATAGAATCTTTTTTATAATAAATATTGCAATATCTTATAATTTAATTTTTTTACTTCTGAGGAATATAAATAGTAGTCAGTAGATCTTTGTTTATCAAATATTATATATTGCAAAAACATTTTGCATAATTTATGACCTATATATAAATTCAACTATAACCCATGTCAATATTTTCTTGAGATTATAATACATAAAATAAGTTCATTATTCTTTTTGTATTAGAGTTATTCTGGTGGGTCTGATGATGATAATGGTGGAGATGAAGATCAAGAAGAAGCTTCTTCCTTACGTGATGCAGATGCTCTGAAATCTTTCCGTGAGCAATGGCAGAGAGAACTAGAAATTTCTCCAAAACATTCGACTCAGTCTCAAACAAAAAGAAATCAGGTATTGGATAATAATGCTGCCGAAGGAAGGAATACAGAAGAAAAAACAAATGATCAAACACTGGATATATGTATAGAAACGAAGGTATATTATTTACAAAATAAATTTCTATTGATTTGAAATTTATAATTCATTTTATTATTTTTTTCAAGGCAAAGAACTTATTTTTACAAGGTATAGAGAATGAGCAGTCTGGGAAACTGTATGAAGCTATTCAGTTTTATCGTCGGGCAGTACAGTTAGTGCCAGATATTGAATTTCGTCTTTATGAATCTACAAAAACTAAAACACGTGAAAAGATTGATTCGGATGATAAAGCTGATGTAGGCAACTCTAATCGTAGTGTTGACAATGGAGTACAATCAGAGAATTTAGATTTAGAAGATAATGATTGTGATATTTTGGGAAGACTGTCTAGAGTTGTTGAAAAAAACGGCTATGTTTGTTTTCCGCGATACGAGCAGAGTGTAAGTTTATCATAAAATACTAAAATAAGAACCTATTTTCTGAGCATAAAATTTAATAATATTTCTCATTTTCATATTTTATTTTACTATATAGACAACGCACATTTCTTCTTTACCTATGGAAATCGTGTTTTATATTTTAAAATGGGTTGTTTCATCAGAGTTAGATATTCGAAGCTTAGAAATGATTTCACGGGTATGCAGAGGATTTTATGTTTGCGCTAGAGATGCAGAAATTTGGAGAATGGCTTGTATACGTGTTTGGGGTGTCAATTGTGGCAGGTTTGAGCCAAAATATCAATCTTGGCGAGATATGTACATGCAGCGCCCAAGATTGCGTTACAATGGTTGTTACATTAGTAAAACGACTTATATAAGACATGGAGAAAATAGTTTTCAAGATCAATTTTATAAACCATGGCATCTTGTCGAATACTTTCGATACTTAAGGTATACGTATTATAATTCACAATTTACCTAGCATAAATTTGATGAATGAAATGGTTTTATATTGAAAGTAAAAATATTATTTTTATAGATTTTTTCCTGAAGGAAAAGTTCTAATGTTAACATCAACTGATGATGCACAATCTTGCGTCAGTTCTTTAAAAAGTCGAAATCCTCGCAATAACTCTGTACTACTTGGTCACTACCGGTTACACGACAATTGTGTGAGCTTAGTTTTAAAACGTCAAGAAAATAAGACCAACACTACTACTTTCAGTAATCGCCGACGAAAACGTGCTGAGCCGGTGCATGATAGTGGTGAACAGACTTTTCATGTGGTATGTCAAACATGATTTAAAAATTTGTCTCATTTGTTAAAGATTGTTTAATTTATTACTTAAAATTAAAGCATTTAATTTAGGATATAGTAATAATTATACAAAAGTGCAATTACTCAGAATTCTTAAAACTCCATTCAGTACATTTGTGTAAAAGAATTTAATTAAAAAACTTATTGAAAGCATTTTCATATGTATATTTTGAATCTAACTAGAAATCCATTAAATTAGTACTTTCATTATTTTACAGGAATTTGAAATTCAAAGCTATCATAAACGTCCGAACTCTCAGCTATCATGGCTGTGTTACATCATATACACAAAATATAAAAATGGACAGGAGGTTCCAGCAAAATTAAGTCTTGGTGGCAAATATCCCCCTTTTCGTTTTAGTCGGGTCAAAAGTTACACTCAGGAGAGTGAGTTTCCACTGCAATAAATTTTTATTTACTTTAAGTAATTAAAGAGTGTGTAGAATTGTGTATATAAAATGAAATCACCAGCAAATGTAAATATTTTAAATATTATTTTCACTAATAATTTTAAAAGTTAAACAACTTTTTTTCAAAGTATTGAAAATTAAATAAAGGAGGACCCTAACACTGTTCCTCATTAAAATTGTAAGATAAACGTATGAAATTTATACTATCAGTAAACATATAATGTAAAAAAAGTCTGTAAAATTACAATCGTCTAGTAATCTTACACGTCAATTTATAACTTTGAAAAACGAAATATTACTACAATTTTGGTTCGATTACAATTTTTTTCTTCATTCACACAAAAGTTGAAAAATTTCTATTCTGAGAGTTGGTTGATTTTTCTAACTACAGTCAAAGTAGTAATTTTACTGTTTATTTTTTTTACAGTGTACAAAGAGATATTTACTATTGGATTGAAAATGTTTTTAAAAAGGTTGAGTTGGTTGTACGCTATGTTCAATACATGAAAATAAAGACAGAAAAAGGTGGTAAAATATTTATTTTATATGTCTACTCTAAAGTCATCATTTAAATTCAACCTTGGTGGGATCCTCTTTTCTAATACACATATTATAAAGCTTTTGCTTAATAATGTTTAAAAATAAAAAAAAATTAAATATATGCATATATATTAAAAAGTTTAAAGTTTATAATAGTTTTTGAATTCTATAATATCTAATAAAATCTAGATATTGGAGGATAGACAAATTGTTAAATGATGATTTTGAAGGAAAGAAATGGTACCACTTTTGGAACGGTGTATAGTTTATTTATCTAACAATAATATAATCTGCTTCGAAACTTGAGTGTCAGTTTCGAAGTTGCTCGTCATATATGTATATATATGTGTATATATATATACATACTACAATAAACGTATTTTTGATGCAATCGTTTTATTTTTTGCTTCCATGACAAGTTTCAACTCTGAGTTATTTATGTGCTAAAATTCATCGTTCTTTAATTTACAGTAGAAAGAGAAATAAAATATTTATTAATCCTTTGAAGCAGTAGAGTAAATGTGATAAATTCAAACAACAGTCTCTGGATAACTCAAGTGTAAAGAAATTCAAAGTGAAAAGAGTTGATACTTTAAAGGGTTCGTAATTGTTAAATTTACACATTGTTTTATAATAAATAATCGACGTTTAGCGGGAAAATATTCTTTATAGTAGCGTATTTTAACAACGTATTTGGCGTTCATTAACGCATCACAGCCTTTCACGACGATACAACAAAGAAACTTTATGAAATAATAATCGAAAGCTTTAAAGCTTTAAATTTACAAACGGTAGTTTTTGTAGATTTGCGCATAATTTCGAAAGTGTATCAAACAATTGATTCACGCCGCGTAAAATAAAAAATTATCGCTTTTATTTTGTTTTAGACCAAAAAATATGTTGTACTCTGACAGAGTTTACATTATAATTTTCAAGATTCAATCGCAATTTACATTTACAGATCGATTTACGAGTTCTTTGTACATCGTGGTCTTATGCTTTATGGGCATTTTCACAGTTCATCATTCCATTTACGATCTTTGGAGTTCACTTACGTATGATTCGTGATTTTTTTTTAGCAAAAAGTATTCTGTCATAAAGTAGAATATAATCCGTTCCAGAATTTCTTGAAGTTTTCCCATTTATTTTTCATGTACCATTAAACTGTCTAGGAATTTTTAATATTACTGTGATCACGAGGTAAAACCAGACGGCAATGCACAATTTATTAACAAAAAAATATTAATTGAAATTAATAAACGTGATCAATTCACACATTAGCGTAAAATAAAAATATGATGGTTTAGTTTAATCACGATATTCTTTAAATCATTTGTTGTATTAGGTACAGGTACTATTAAATTATCGAAGTTGAGTATTTCTGCTTTTCCTCAAATACAAATACTTCATATATTAATGCGTGAAAACGTCCTAATTTTATCAACAAAATAAAAAGCATTGCATACTTTTTATCTTAAATGTAAGAATTGCTTTAAATGTTTCTTAGTATAATTTGGTCGTATACTTACGTATTCTTTAATTGCTGTATTTTAATTTTTTTATGCAATATTTCTCATTTTTGAAAAATCAAGAAAAACTCAATTGAAGATTTAGATGTATGAAATATATCGTAACAGCATTAAAGTTGTTTTTCTTATAAACTAAATAACTCGCCAAACAAGTGTAAATTCGGTAAAATAGAGCGCATTGAAGACAATATTAGAATTTTCATAATTAAAATCTATAAGATTTTTCTCGTACTTGAGTGATCCTTAAGGACACTTTAACTATACCACACGGACGTCTTAACTTCCTTAAATGTGTCATATAGGGTAATAAGTTATACAGCTACTTGTAAAATTACAAAATAATTTTACCTTTCTGATCTGAGAATGCATAAAAGCCATGGAAAAATATTTATTGAAGTTTCTATAAATCGACTATGTTTTCCGTTAAAAAAAATCATTGTTTATTCAAGTTTTTTTAATTTTTGTAACTAAAACTGTAAATAAAACTTTGTTCTCAAAGCTATTTAAAACAAAGTGACAATGATCCGAATTCAAATTATATTTATTTATGTAATTAAGTATATAATATTGTTAATTCATATTAGCGATTTAAGAGAAACTTCAATTAATCGTATTCTACACTCTAAGCTTACTTAATTCTATTATATTTAAAAATAAAATGATAAAAATTTATGACAATGTCTGCAAACTATTCTATCAACGATATTCACTTTATTTTCGCAAGAGCATAAAGTATTTATTCGCTTGTGATCTATCTACTTATTTAGAAACTACCAGCGTTTCAGTTCTCGAACGGAAGAGTAAGCCGAAAATATTGCATTGGCTAGAAAAAGTTTATAAGTATTGTTATCTAAAGCGTCACGCGAGGAAACCAGAAGACACAATGTTTTTTTCGAGGTGGCAGCATGATAATGCAGCGGGGAATCACAGATTTTTAAAGGACAAGAGATATTACATAATGAAGTCGATCTATCAGAAAGTACTTACATATCGCGAAAATGCTCAAAAGTTCCTTTACTTATTTGTATTTTAGTGTCATTGTACAGACAATGTTGAAATAATTTTGATAATGACGGTATGCTTGTAAAGAACAGTTTTCGTTACTGTAACAAGTGTGATGATTTACATGTGCAATGAATTATTTTTCGGATTTTATATTATATATTTCATTAATTGTATCAAGTAATTATACATTCCGATAATTTAGTTATCAGTAGGAAAAAAAAGAAAATATAAAATTACAGTGTAATAGAGAAAGAATTAAAATTATGCATTTTCAGCTTCTATATATGACATTAAAGAACAAATAAATATATGAATGCTTTTCTATTTTTATACATAGAGAGCGATTGATTCCTGAGGTATGCGTATCATTGCTTTTTCTTTTTATAAAATATATTTCATATGTAAATAATCAACTTGAAAAATATCAGTATAAGTACATTTAATTGTTTATAAAAAATCAAGTTACTTAATGTAAAATAAGTTTTATCATTATATTAAAATATATAAATTTACTTTGGGATTTGTTTTTTTTTTTTAATTAACAATTTTATATCTTCTTTATAATTTTCGCATAAGGAGATACACACACTTAACTATTTAATGATAAAATGTTTTTCTATGAAGAGAATTGTACTTAATCGCTTTTAATAATCTATTTTCTGTTTTAAACACGTTAAATAAAATGTATATTAATAATTTAAAATCTTAGATTCTAGAGTACGGAATTATTAAGACTTACAAATACTTCTGAAAATTGTGTAATTTCCTTCTAATTTTTAGTTTGCTTTTTGATAGAAATGAATTAATTTTTTTATGTAAGCTCGAATTTGATTTTAGGTATTATATATTATTTACTTCAATAAGAATAATTAGATCTAAATAAAAACAATATAATTTTAAATATTATCAATAATTTAACGAGATTTGTTTCACATTTAAACTGATCAATTAAAATTATCTATTTACATATTTTAGATACTCATTATAAATTATGCTTTTTTTTACCTTTTAGGTGTATAATCACAAGATTATCGCCTTCTGAAATATTGCAATGTCAATTTCGTATACCTTTTTTAGAATTTCGTATATTCAGAAATTTACCAAAAATCGGTGTTTCTGCTGTGAATGTATCGCACTGCTCGAAAGGCATACATATTCTCGTGAATCAATAACTTTTCATCACCAGCACAAAATACCTACAAGGATCCTTGTATTTGGTATCATATTATTTGGTAACATGTCAATTTTGACAGGCATAAGAAAGGGGAAAAACATTTTTTAAACCGTGATAACTTGTCCCAAAACAGGATTAACAGTTACAGTATAAACAGGCGGCGATTCGATGGCACTTTATTATTGCAATTTTATACCGAATAAAAATGTAAATCAGCACAATAGATTTGTATAATATAGCGTACAATTTCACTTCGACAATCGATATCCAAGGAAACGACACAATTTTCCATCGGCATTCCAATCATAAGATATTTGGAATTGCAATGGTATCAATTTGCATAAATTTGCAACGTATTTATATATGCGTATATATCTAATGGTAAATGTCGTATTACGCGCGCGTACGCAAGATATATTACAAATCTTCGCGGTGTATAGCCGAGGCGAGCTTGACGCTGTTCCCCAACTGGTGTAGATCGGGTTGGCAGACTTCGGGCTCGATCATCCAGGCGAGATCCTGAAGGGTCGCGGCGTGCATCGAACAAACTGCCATCACGACCATCACGTGCATTATGTTGTGGGAGTTGAGGAGCATGTCGACACGGCCCGGAAACCACTTCTCGGGGACGCGCATGGCGCCAATTGCACCGCCGATCACTGCTACCAGGTCCTGCAAAAGTCACGGAGGACCGGCCATTAAAGACATGTATTGAAGTCCTTCACTGATCAGAAAATTATTCTTTTGTCGCGAAAGGAATTCCTTTAATCGATACTGCTTGAGTACGAGACTTTACCAGCAGTTAAATACGAAAGCTATTGCATGGAATCGAAACATTCCAACAAGACATACTGATGATGTTCAATACATATTATATTAGAATTTTAATAATCTAGTAAAATGTTTTTGATCTCTAAACGAGTAGGTTTTTGAGAAAAAAATTAAAAACTGTCTCACTGTTTTCGTAAAATGAGCTATCTAAATATAATAATGTCTCATCTTGACTTCTAGATCAATTATATTAAGTTTCGTGAATAAATTAACAAAATAGTATTAATATTATTTAAATTGTAATAAAAATAATACTATAGCTCTGATGAATGATCAGTTTTAGTTTAGTTAAAAATACCAGCTCTTCTAATTTAATAAAAATATTAATCAACGTATCTATCTAGATAATTATTATAATAAAAAATTCATTGATCTATAGAATAGAATATTTGATCTTCAAATTTAAAAGAAAAAACAATGTTACCAATATTTAAGTTTTCTAATTTAGTTTTTTACGTAATTTAAAAGTAAAATGAATTTCAATTAACTAACTAAAAAATATTTCCTCTTAAATAAAATAAAGGTTCATTATTAATTATTCAACAGTTCTATCTAAATCTACTTAAGGTAGCTCTAGGGTTAATCCGACTTTCTAAGACATAAAAAATAATTACGTAGAAATATTCAGGAGGATTTACTGAATATATTTTATAAATTTTGAGGCGAGTTATCGTGTAAAAATTAAAAATATTGTAAATTAAAGTTGAGGTATTTAACATTAGCCTTTATGGGACAAGCACTCTGAGAGACAGGAAGTGAAAGATTTTTTTATAGATAGCGGCCGTGTATGCCATTATTGAAAAACTAGTTTTTAATAGATTGATATCTCAGCTTTTCAAAAATATAAAAGTTATTATAGG